>JAGDQO010002289.1:0-114044 GCA_018342035.1 Solanum appendiculatum | reverse complement strand
GTTGTGCAACTAGAGATGCGATTAAACTCATTAGGTCCGAGTCCACATATACTAAGATACATTTAGCTTTTGCATTCTTTCCAAGCATCTTGGAATCAGCTTCACCATACTGAGCTTTGGGTTTTGGAATATCTTTTCCTTTGCTATCCTTGATTGTAGGCACTAACGGACCATCAGTGATTCTTAACCATAGTTCATAATCTTTAGCTTGAATAAAGTCTTCCATCCTAGCCTTCCACCATGAGTAGTATTGTCCATTTAATAGTGGTGTCCTGTTGATGTGTTGTCCTTGACCGTGTCCGAGAGGAGATGCAAAATTCATAGTGCTCTTATCTTGAGTTATTAGACTCTTATTGAAGATAACCCGCTCTGATACGAATTGTAAGAATTGTAGCCTCCTTAATTCATTACAAGAACACGTATAAGATACTCGTTCCTTAATTGATCAGTAGTTTGAAGTTAATCAGATCGTAATCAATAGTTAATTAATATTCAACTCAACTTTCTATTACTTTTAAAACTTCAAAACTACAAATGATTACAACCCTATGTAACCTATGAAATTATAAACTCTAATTCCTAGACTTCGAAAACAAACCCCCAAGTTTGTGTTCCCCCAAATCCTCAAGTAACCCCCAACTTGAAGATCAACTTAACTCAGAACTACACAACAACTAATCTATGAATAAACACAAAACTTAAAATTAACAAAATAAACTCTTTTGTTTTTGTTCTTCGCAGCACCACAGAAACTTCGTTCTAACCCTCTCTCAATAGCTTGATCAGGTTCTACTCTATTTCTCTCTTTGTAAGTGCACAAGTTCTTTGGAGAATATCTTGCTCTATTTATAGAACAAGATTCCTTCCTACTCCAACTATACTTCAGCTTCCTTTTGGGACTTGAAATACTTTAAGTGATTCCGTTTCCTTGTGGATCTTGGACTTCTTTGTGAATATTTATGTATTCTTTTATACGCGCTTCTTTTCCTTGTAGAACTTGGAATTATAATGATACACGTTTTATTCACAAGTCACCTACTTCTTTTAGGAATGTTTTATGCGCATAGATTGACATGTTCCTTAGCAGCTAACATCTCTCGTTGTCAGCTTCAAAATCATCCTTGAGTCAACAAAAATTTTACCACATTAATATTCATACATTCAAGCACTTGTCATTTTTCAGACATATTATGTCATGCTACCACACTCACATAAGAGAATGGAGTAAATCAATTGGGAATATTTCATGACCTTTAGTCCAAAGTATATTATTTTGTCTTAATCATCATCATATCATCACTATGGTGCATTAGGGCTTAAACCCAACGTCTTATCCATATAAAGAAGCCTTAGACCATAAATAAATCAATAGGACTTGAACCCAATATATTATTATCATTACGCACCGAGACTTTAACTCGATGTCTTACCCTCTTGGCGCGATAGGATTTGAATCCTTCGTCTTACCCTCAATCAATGACATAATAAATCAAATGTAGTAGGACTCACCGTTGAAACTTAAAAAGATATTACCACTTTGTGATAAACAAGCACAAATAAATATAGAACAAAAGAAAAACAATAAAAATATTATCAACAAAGTATGTACTAATATCTTATACTTGTCAAAACAGAGAGTTACATATAGTATTATAATGTATTATGTTTGGTGCACAATAATTAAGCTAGTGAATTGTCGTTTTAAATAAAGGAATCAATTGCACACTAAGAAAATAATAATTCCAATTACACTAAAATAAAACTGCTCACTACCATCACTCTTTTCCAATTTTAATGTGAACCCAAATTCTTTCACACACACAAAAAAATAAATTAAAAACTTATGTAATAATCAACACAGTGAGCATAATCATAAATAAAGTACAAAATAAATTTCACATACAAAAGAAATAATATATAGTCATAGGTGAAAAAAAAATGCATAGTAACAACGTAAAAACATTAATCATTCACCTTGTTACAAAGAGAAAATAACACAATCTCAAATGACTTACCTTGTCGGGTTCAAGTTACTGACATCAAATTGGTCACCACTTACAAAATCAAATTGAACTCTACTCGAGGATGATATTGATATGAGTTTAGAGACTTGTGCTGATAACGTGTTGTAAAACTAAAGTAATATAAGACAAGAAATATAGAAGATGTGAGCCATAGAAATATAGAGACAAGAGATAAGAGTTTTTCTAATTCTTCTAAGTATTCAAGAGTATACAATATGAACCCTTATGCCTCTATTTATAGTGTAACATAGAGGCATACAAAAGGTTAGTCATAACCATGACATTAATCATGAATATAATGGAGGAGGTTATGGAGGTGTAAGGTTACAAGAATAATGGTCATAAAGGTGGAGGTTATCTTCATAATGGAGGGATGTAATGGAGATAATCGGTGAGAGTAACTTCTTGGTGTAGTGGACATCAACACTATAATATTTTATAACAGACCATAAAATTTGAAAATCTTTTTTATTTTTTTAAAATTCCGTATCAAGTCAAAATTCGGCAAACGATTGAAACAGATTGAGTATATCTATAGATAAAGAAATATTTTCATTAGAAAAGAAGAGATTTTTGCATCTGAAAAATAATTTTTAATATATTAACAACTATACATCTTTAAAAACTAGAAAAATAAACTTTCAATTAAAAAAAATTAAATTAATGCCTCCGATTCATTTTTTGGCTTTACCTACTGATGTGCTTGAGCGGCCAGAGAGCTGATGAAAACAAGGTACTTAGTCTAAAACAGAATTGTAGATTTGCAAGAAAAATTTTAAAGCACCTACCTAGAAATTTCATCCGCATGATATTTATAAGAAACCTTTTGATCTGCTTCAGTGCACTATATTAGGAGCGTATGAAATATGTAACACGTTTTGAAGTATTCTCTGAGGCATTACATTTAAAAAAGTAAAAAGAGAAAAGTTATGATTAATTATCAGAACAAAAAGCAACCGTGTTGAAGTTCTGTAGTACCTGAGGCTCTAGTAGACCAGTTGGTCCGGTCAAAATTAGCTAACATTACAAGGTGGTACGATCAAAATTAGACAAAATACATCTAAATTAGCTAACATTACAAGTTGCTACGATCAAAATTAGCCAAAATACATCTGATAGATTTCTCAATGATAGTCATTGTTTGAATTAACATCAAGGATGGTCAATTATCAAAGTTGGTACTAAACTCCGACAGGTGTGATCACAGGGACCAAGGCGTAGGACGAAATGGAATTACTAAAACTATTAAGTTTATGCAAAGTCGAAATCCATCAAAACTTAGCCAGAAAATGACCAGAGATTCTAAAACTGTAATGATCCTCCGGGTCATTTTCTCCTTATCACATTCTTTTTGGTGTTTAGAGCATTCCTATAGCAACCCCAAGTCATGTATGACTTGCTGGGACTGAAAATTCTGTCACCAGGTCGTTCGTTTGGTTGTTGTGCAAGTTTCCGTGTTTTGGAGTTTTTAAAACTTGAATGGTTGACTTCGGTCAAAACTTCAGGCAAACGACCTCAGAATACAATTATGACGGTTATCATGGTCGCGTTGCCTCCTGGCCACAATTGCGATGCGCATTTCTGTGCGGTTGACCAGTTTTTGTCAGCGCAATCATGAGTTTGACCTCCACGATCGTGGTGATCATTATCTCTGGGGTTGCGACCCTGGGATTTGTAAATGTGATGAGTAGTTTTGCCTGGTCTTTTTTAAATAAAGAATTGTTTCATTATTCCTCACTAATAATAGTAGAATCAATGGCGCAGATTCAAAAAGACCAGTCGTGAATCAGCTCCCACTTCACATTTCAAATTGTGATTGTGGGAGTTGTAGAGCTGCGAATTCTTCAAATTTTGTTGTTGTGTGTCACAAATCAGCAGGGTTTCAGGTTGGGGTCACTTGGAGAGTGTGGAAAGCATGTTTTTGAAGTAAATTCCCGTCTCGAAGGACTGCCCAAGTTTCTTTAATGGCAGAATTATGTCTTTTCTTCCATGAACTGATTTTGGCTGATTCTGAGCTTGAATTGTGACTAATTTAGGGGTACAAGTTTAGTGAGCTATTTAGGACCCATTAACAAAGTCAATTTTAGAATTTTCAGTGCGTGTCCCATAATTTTGTTTTAACTCAATTTTCGGCCCGACTCCAATTGTTGTGATTTGAATGTCTAAACAACTATGTTTGCTGTTGTGATCTTGTTTTTGGGTGCATGGCAGTGATCAGAGGCCATTCAAAAGAGCAAAATTCAAGAATTATGATTTTAGAGTGCACAGTTTGCATTGAGGTAGGTTACGGCTTCCCGGTTATTAGATTGAACTTGTAAATGTAAATTTATGTGGAATAGCTGGACTTGGGGTGGATTTGTAGTTGAACCCTATGTAGTCATTAGAAATCATGCCTTTGGTGTATTTTGGGTCACTTTTGGGAGTTCTATCCTGTTTAATCACATATTTATGATTGCCTTGCCTTGTAGTGTCCGTATTATTGTTATTGTTGTTGTTGTGGTAGCTTGATATTGGCCTTAGACTAGGTTTAGGCTAGTGATTGCCTTAGATTTATGTTTTGAGCTGATAAACCTTAGAAATGCTCCAAAGTTGCTTAGGATGGCTTAGCTTCCTATAGTCTGATATAGCAAACTTGAGTATGATAGTATGATCCTTAGCTAGGCGAAAACTCAGCTCACATGACCTCCTATCCATAATTCCTCCTTGTGGTTCGACTCGAGCGTGTTTGTTAGGGATTTCGGTACCTTATTGGTCCTTTGGGGTATGGTCTTGGATTTGGAGCTGGAGTGGGTTCGTGGGTGACTCTAGGGATGGTTCCACTCTATGGTTGTAATGACCCGCTTAGTCATTTTTTAAAAATTTCATAAAATTACCATTTTACCACTCTCAATTTTGGCATTGACTCATTTTTGATTGGATTTTGAAATTTGATTCAAGTTTGAGTATAAAGTTATGAATTGTGGAAATTTTAATATTTTGAAAGGCTAAAGTTTTAAAAAAATGGTTTTTGGTGTCTTTTGAAGTTTCAAGTCCTAAAATTCCAGCAGTCTCGGAATGTGAAAATTGATCTAAGAGAGTTGTCGATTTTAGATTCAGAGTCTTTTTGTGGATTTGAGGTCCTAAGTTGGAAATTGTTGAGATTTCAACCTATGAGTCGACTTTAGTCAATATTCAGGTTTGGATGCTTGGATCAGATTTCCGACAGTTCCATTGGATTCAGAGAATGATTTTAGGCCTAAGAGAGGTCTTGGTTGCATTTTCAGAGGTCCCGAGCTTTATTTGGCCTTTGTAGGCGTTATGATTTTTTATTGTGATTTTACGAGTTTCCTCCTTGTGATTTGACTCGAGCGTGTTCGTCAGGGATTTCGGTACCTTATTGGTTGTTTCGGGTCTGGTCTTGGATTTAGAGATAGAGTGGGTCCATGGTGACTTTAGGGATGGTTTCGCTCTACGGTTGTAATGACCCAGTTGGTCATTTTTAGAAATTTTCATAAAATTACCATTTTACCCCTCCTGATATTGGTCTCGAGTCATTTCTGATTGGATTTTGAAATTTGATTCGAGTTTGAGTATAAAATTGTGAATTGTGGAAATTTTAAAGTTTTGAAAGGCTAAAGTTGTTAAAAAGTGGTTTTCAGTGTCTTTTGGAGTTTTAAGTCTCGCTATGGAATTCTATCGATTCCATCAGTCTAGAAATGTGGAAATTGGTATAAGAGAGTTATCGGTTTTAGATTCGGAGTCTTTTTGAGGAATTGAGGTCCAAAGTTAGAAATTATTAAGATTTTAGCCTTTGAGTTCTGTTGGATTTGAGGGATGATTTTAGGCTAGGAGAGGTCTTGGTTGAATTTCAAAGGTCCCGATCTTGATTTGACCTTTTTAGGCATTACGATTGTTCATTGCGACTTTCAAGAGTTTCAGGTCAAGGGGATGTCGGATTCGTGTTTCTATGGTTCTATTATATCCGGAACATCGAATATAGTGGAGTAATGTCACGACCCAAGCCGTTTGACATAAGCATGGCATAATGAAATATAATTCAAGAGATGGTAGTTCACTTGTAGACCATCTTCCGAGACTTGACATTTCCAAAAGCCCAACTCAAGTTCCACAAAAGCCTCCTTACGACCTGTAGAAATGTCTACGAACCGTAGAAATGCTTCACAGGAATTGTACAAGTGTTAATCCTGCAACTTTTCAACCCAAACTCAACTTCCACATTCTGAAGTGTTACAAGTAGCATATTTGGTTTGTGTGATCCGGGTTCCGAACGAATCCTGAAGGGCCTTTCGGAGACTTGTCTGTTGGCTTAATTTTTGGTGCCTGATTTCTGTGGTGCTTCGAATTCTTGGAGGGTCGATCTCTTTCGCGACCCTCGTGTTAGAGAAGGTTTTGATTGCGTTCATGAGAGGTCAGGTTTCCAAACGATCGCATTCGCTAAGGACTTTCCACTTTTGCGATCTTTGCGTTAGCGAAGGTGTGATCGTGAAAGTGAATGGCCGACTTTTTTCGTGGATCACATTTACGATCCAATTGTCGCGTTTGCTACGTTCGTGAAAGTGAATTAGAATTCATTTTTGCAATACATGAGAGGGTTTTGTCTGAAATTTCAGGGGTTTTCCCATTTTCTCCCATTTTGAGTTTTGGAAAACCCTTGGAGGCGATTTTAAAGAGACTTTTCGTGGTAAATCTTTTGGATAAGTGTTTGTAACCCTAAACCTTTAATTCCGTATGATTATTTGTGGATTTTAACATAAAAAATTTGGATTTTTGATTGGCAAATTGACAAGGTTTTCATGAACTTGAGTTTTTAAGAAAAATGATGATTATGAGTTGAATACAACTCCATTTTCGAAATGGTTTTTCACCAATGGATTCCAAATCTTGTGGTTAACATTTTCATGTATAGATTTCCAGATTTACCCTTTGTTTTTGGAATTGGATTTTTTAGCTGATTTGGCCCATTTACTTAAATTTCTTGTTATGGGTGTTTTTAGTTTCGAAATCTCATTGTGAATACTTGTGTACTAGATTGTGTTGATTTGGATATCGTTCAAAAGGGAAAAGCTCAAGTCTTGGATTGATTTGTGAATGAATAAGGCAAGTGAACTTTTAAACCTTGTTTAAGCTTATAAAATCTTGAACTCTCTTTATTGTATGTGTTGGAGAGTAATGAGAATGATGTGATGAGTTAATTTCTCAAATTGGTTAACCTTAATGATAAAGATGAGGTCAATGAAAAAGGCAACGTGTTGATAATAGTGTATTGTGCATTGTGAATTGCCTTGAGTGTTAATATTGATTTGGTGATTGATGTGATGCTTTGATAGTATTGTTGTGGATGTGAATTGCTTGTGATTGTCATATGTTCATTATTGTGTAACCATGCCTATTTGCATTGGTTTTGGAACACTGCGAGGAGATGTTATTGTGATTATGCCGAGGTCATTGCTAGCAGAGTGATTTATTCCAAGGTCATTACAGGTGAGTGTGATTGATGTCGAGGTCTTTGTCAGTGAATCTGATTGATGCCAAGGTCTGTACCAGCAAGTGTTATTGATGTCGAGGTGTTTGCCGATTAGTGTTATTGATGCTGAGGTCTTTTTCGATGAGTGTTATTGATGCCAAGGTCTTTATCGGTGAGTGATATTGATATCGAGGTATTTGCCAGTGAGTGATATTGATGCCAAGGTCTTTATCAGTGAGTGTTATTGATGCTGAGGTCATTGATGGTGAATATTATGATGCCGAGGTCATTACCAGTAAGTATTGTTGATGCTGGGGTGTTTGCCGGTGAGTACATGAACTATGGGTGTTCCTTCTGAGTACCGATTGATATTTTTACATGATAATCTTGATACTTGTATTTGGTATACTTGATTGTTGTGCTTGATGATCTTGATACTTGTGATAGATAAACTTGACTATTGTGAGTGATGATCTTTACTCCTGCAATTTGATGAAATATAATTTTTGGACTGTGATTATGGGATCCTTGTGAACTGTATATATTGTGAACTGTTAGGTTGGGCTGATTTCTATGCAGGTTGTAGTTGTGGCGGTTCGGTTGGGATGAAAGGAGTTCTCATTTTCTAGCTAGTTTTACCTTGTTTAAGTGGGTTGCTTGCTAGGTACCATGTTGTTTGATACTCACTAATTGCTTCTACACTTGTGTAGGTTCTAGATTTGTCTGATTGCTCTTCTTCTATTTACATATGAGGTTTTTCTATAGACACTTGAGAGGTAGGTTCTTGTTATCCCGGTGGGCCCTCTTGTTCCTTACTTATGTTTTGTTTATTCGAGAGACAAAGATATTGAGAATTGTATTTATCATTCAAATTTTGTATTATTACAATTCCTTTGCTGACAACTTTATCTAGAATATAACACCATAAAAGGGCACTATAAGAGCTAATCAAGAAGCACAACAATGCTGAAAACACAATAATAGTTCACAAGCGACAAGCTCAACAATTACTATAGATAAATGGTGTATCGCCATACCCTTCTCTTTCTCTACTTTTCAAGTGGGCTCATAACTTATTTACATGTCCAATATTACTCCTCAATCCTTTAACCATAAACAATCAGCCCCCTTAATCATACACAACTAACATATAAAGTCAAACTAACGGCTTCTAAATACCATCTCATGAGTTCTTTGACAACGACGTTAAATTCCCTTATAAGCTCATACTTTAAGTTGGTAGAGAAATACTACCATCAATGACAATAATAGGAGCTCTTATAAACAACTACAAAATATTCTTAAGCAATTTAGGCATTTCATCAAACACTTGGCGAGCGACAAACTTTCAAGAACTATAGGAGTCGTGTTTTCTATACCTAGCCTTCCATTTTATGATAACCTGCTTACTGCCGCAATACAATACCATACAACCCTCATTTGGTCAAAAAAAGAACTTCTACAAACTGTCTCCTCACAAACAACATCAACTACAATGCGTAAAACATTGACTCACGTCTTCCTAACACCGTCCCGTGAGCCCTACCCATAAATTATACATAAAGCATTCTTATAATACTATTTATGGAGATAGAAGAGGAGTCATACCTCTATATCCAAGAAAAGCAATCCTTGCCCTTTTTATTCTTCAAGAACCACGCATTTTTCCTTCAAGAAAACACTTGACTAAGTATATTTATAGGTCTATGGAGAGGAAGAGACTTGATTCTTGAAGAAATCAACTTACCTTATTCTTGGGAGGATTGGAGATGAGCAAGACTTGAAGAAATAACTTAAAACCAGTCCTTACACGTTCTGGAGTATATCGGAAAAGAAATCCCAAACTTCTAATATAAAAATAATAAGTTTGGCCAACTTTCTCTAAAGTGCCACATGTCCCACAGTGATTGGGTAGTGTGTGTGTCTTTCGTAGAATGTACATAACCTTTTACACCAAAGTAGTTTTAATGAACGGTTTATTTTGCTAGAAATTAGACTCAAATACCTTTCATTTGATAGGTTGTAGGTCCTCTAACTCCTTATATATTAGGATATATGCTCATTCAAAGTCGGCTGATAAATGAGATTATTTGTAGTATTCCTCCACAATGAACCTTTAGGGTGTGTTTGGTATGAAGGAAAACATTTTCTGAAAAATGTTTTCCAATTTTCTCATGTTTGATTGGCTTAAATGTTTCGGAAAATGTTTTTCAAATCAACTTATTTTCCTCATATTTAAGGAAAATGACTTCCTTTAAAAAATTAAGGAAAACATTTTCCAAAACTTTCCTCCACCTCAAATTACAATTTTTTTTCTTACCCCACCCCACCCCTACCCCGACCCCACACCAGTCCCTACCAGGCCCCCACTCCCCCAAAAAATTAAAATTTGTTTCTAAAATACATTTTCAATTTTAAAATTTTATTTTTGTTACCCCCCCATCCCCACCCCCACTCCCACCCCCCAAAAAAAAAGTAATTTAAAGTTTATTTTTTAAAAAATATTTTCAATTTCAAATTTTTATTATTTCACCCCCACCCACAAGCCCCCTATCAGCTCCCCACCCCCAGCCCCCTATCAGCTCCTCCGCCCCCCCCAAAAAAATAATTTAAAGTTTTTTTTCAAAAAATATTTTCAATTTCAAATTTTTATTTTTCTTACCCCATCCCTACCCCCGACCCACCCCCCACCCCGACCTCCCTACCAGCCCCAAGCCCCCCTTCCCGCTCAAAAAAAATTAAAAGTTTATTTTTGAAAATATTTTCAAATTTTTATTTTTTAAAACAAACATCCACTTGTTAATTTTTTTAAAAATATTTTTCATTCATAAATTAAACACTAAAAATTATTTTTCGAAAAATATTTTCTACCCACCAACCAAACATGAGAAAAGAAGTCAAAAATCCACTTGTTTTCTAGGAAAACATTTTCCATGGAAAACATTTTCTTTCACACCAAACACACCCTTAAACTTGAATCTTTTCTTTAATGATCTCTTTGGCCTAAAACTTTTGTTTAACCCTTCAAATGACTTAATATAAGGGTAACATGGTATGCTTAACCATTTTCAACGGTATATTCCCTCGATATCACACCTATGCATTGGTGTTTATTATCCACACATGTATTTTAATTTACGGGGTATTACAACTCACTAAAGTACTCCAAACCCTGATCTGAACTCGTACTAACCGTGGGCTTGATGATGAGCGTCAGAATCTATATTATCACAAAATATAGGCTGAAAGTATGCGGTTAGTACTTGGAATGTACTGAATATGGAGAACATGCATAATAAACATGATATCTGAACATACAGAATCTGTAAAATATGGTGATGCAATGACCAAGTAAAACAACATGAAACTGAGATATACTGATCTGAAATACATATATACAAAGTCATACAATATCTGAAAGTATGACTATGGGAGATACTAAAACTGACATAAACCATGTGAGCTACTACATATAGTTCTGTGTACTACTTCCACACTGAAAAGAGAGTGTCAATACTTGCCAAGGTAAGGACCTAATATCTGAGCTAGGGTGGATCCATTAGCTAATGCCTATCTGAGACAAATCCTACGGTGACACATAGTTGTGGGACTTAGGGATTGCTATTAAAGGTCCATAGATGCTAAATGAAAACCTTAATCTCTAAAGTTCATTCGATGCTAAGTATACTCCCAATGAAAACATGCATAATCTAAAAACAGTAATAATCTGATAATATTGAATCATACAGATAACTGAAAAAGTACTGAGTAGCTCATAAATTATGATAACTGAACATAATTTGAAAGATATTTAATACAAAAACATCTAAATTATGATATCTGCATATACTGAGAGATACTTTATTTGAAAGCATCATAATTCATGAAAATCTGAGATATGCATTTGAAAATAACATAATTCAGATCATGAAAATACTTGTATGTTATGGGTACATGAAAATATCATTGAAAATATTGAATTATAATCAAAACCATGCAATTGAAGATTAATCATGAAGAAGAAACTGAATTTCAATAAGAACTCATGAAAATCATAGAAACCCTAGTTTTGGAGAAATCTTACCTTGAGAAATTGAGGCTTCTGTTGAACTCAATGGGTGAAGAGGGACCCATTGACAAAGTTTCCACTTACCTAGAATGAACCCTAGCTTGAATCTTAGAGGAAGGCTTAAAGAAACCTGGGAGAGAAGAAACTTTGATTTGGGAGAAAGGAGAGAATAAGGGGTTAGGGTCTTTAGGAATCACTAAAACCCACTTAGAATAGGCCAAAATTATATATTACAATAATTAAAAAAGAGGAAAAAGATCAAAACAACCCTCATTAAAAACTGCAGGAGGTCATCTACGAACTCCTTCTACGGACCATACTAGCTTCTACGAACCACAAAAGGGTCCGTAGAAGATTGAGGGAATTTTTTTGGATTCGGAAGTTCAACTCTACGGACAAGTCTACGGTTCATAGAAAGTAGTATGGCTCGTACAAGTGCACATAAAGTTTGAGTTTCTTGAGTCCTGAAGCCTCGTTGTATGGACCGATCCACGGACCATGAGAAGTTCTATGACTCGTAAACCCATCTGTCCTATTCATATCCTAAGATCTCAACTTTCTATACTTCGATCTACGACCAGGTCTACGGTCCATGGAACGGTATACAGACTGTACACCCCTCGGTGAACCTTAGACCTGATTCTATACTTTTGGAGATGGACCATGATTAGCTTCTTCAGTCCGTAGTTTCTTGTACAAACAGTAGATGCCATCCGTGAAGCCAATTTCTGCAGACTTCAACATTTTCTGCACTTTTCCTGATTTGATCTGAGCTATGCACTTTCGAGGTGTTAGACCCAACTAATTATTACTTGGGTTTCATGAATTTGAGATGAAATAAGTGTATACAATATAATATAATATATAAAAAATAAATAATTGATTAAATTAAAAATAAAATGTAATGTAATGACCCTCATGGTCATTTGCTTGTTTTGTGTGCTTTTTAATGTTTTGACCCTTTCCATAGCTTTTTTGTGGTGTTTGTGTTGTGTTGGGATGAGTGACATACTTCTCGAGGTAGTCAGTAGAGTTGAGAAAGTTTTTCAGTTGAAAGAGTTGACTTTGGTCAACATCCAGAGAATCTAATGTCATATTTCCATCAGCTCCTGAAGACCTATTTTAGACAAGTTGCATGGAAAGATGAAACCATACTGGCCTAGAAGAAATAGCTCACCCTTGGATTCACAAAGTATGAGACTCTCAACTGAGGTCCCATAGCAACCGATGGAATATGTCCTGTACTCAACAAAAGAAAAGCACGTGCAGTATCAGTACACAAAATTAACAGTGTACTAGTAGGATCTCAGCGAGCTCCAATTATATGAAATATGAATAGGTAACTGAACTTATGAAAACAAGATGACATGCAAAGATAGCAATAGTCGATAACATAAATATTACTCTCAACCCTCATCCTGACTAAACAACCATAACAAATGTGCTCAATAGCATTGCGACAAAACAAATTCGATCACTCATGGAACTAATACACAGAACAATCACATGTATCAAGCATAGTGCCTGAACCGATCTATATGAAACCTGTACCAGGCATGAAACTAGAACCAACCAATAGATATTTCGTACTAGGCATGGTGCCCGATCCAACCGATAATATGTACTAGGCATGGTACCTGATCCAACCGATAAAATATACCAGGCGTGGTACCCGAGTCAACTCATAATATGTACCCGTCATGGCACTCGAGCCAACCAAGAGAAATCATGTATAAGGCGTGGTACCCAGGCCAACAAATAATATGTACTAGGCGTGGTATCCGAGCCAACCGAGAATCACGCATCACATAATAAAATTCACAACGAATACAATCACACTTGAAAAAACCACAAGCAAGTATGACAAGTTCATTGCATGAGATTGACCACCATAAATAATTTCAGTTTCATCCCTTTTAACTCCCTAACCACGTATTCTACAAGTAAACTAGCGAGATAGTTAACATGCACACATAACGTAAATGGAAAACAAATTCAACCATCACCTACCTCAAATCAAGCCTAAAAGCTCTACTGAACATGAGCCTTCTCCTTGTTATGAAGCCTAGCTTGTTCTTGGTCTATAAACAACAATAAAACACAAAAATCAACCTAACATGACCCAAATATCTCCGGATTATACCCTAATCTCAAATTCCATGTCAATCTAATGATTAGTCCACCCAAACTAGGGGATTTACACCATTAAGTCAAGTCAAACCCTCCCTCAAGTCCACCACCACGGATTCTATGGCCTAAGAATTGAAATACCAAATTAGGAGAGTAATTTACATACGTTTATGGATGCTTGATAAAAGCTCGTCGATGTCCCTTTTTTTAGGGTATAGGCGGTCGTATGCAAAAAAATATCAAAGTTTAGAGGTCGGGATGGAACATAAGGATTGGAAGATGGGATCACCTTCAATTGATTTCACAACTTGAAGCAAACTAGAAAATTGAATTCTCAACACGCATGTATGTATAAAAGGGGGAGGGGGCTTAGTAACAACTAAAATTCACCAATATCAAGTAAGAAAACAAGGAATCAACGCAAATATGATCTACCAAGTTATGAAAGGACTAGGGGTGTGTGCATAACTATTGGGGTTGTAACTCAAATAGGCAAAGATTAATCGCAATAAAATCAACTGATACATGAATAGCGCTCGGTCTAGGCTACATTCGATATTCTCTTGAACTATCAAATGTATGTACCTTGGATTCTCTCAAACTCCAAGAACCTTTTCAATAAAACACCAAACATTGCTTGAGTGGATAGACTATCCCTAGCTCATATCATTAAATGAGAAATTACTCGGATTATCCCATCTCTGGATCAAACCCATAAAGTAATTTCAACAAGTCTTCACTATTCAGTCTTACCGAATTCTATTTTGCTTTCTCAAACCAAAACGATGTTAGAGAGCTCAATCAATATTTACTATCACTAGTTTTTAGATTAAAACTTTAAGACAACAATAGATCTGTGTCATACAATTAATGTTAGAACCGATTAATCAATACCCATTTGGGTTTTACACCCCCATCAAGTACACACACCTTTAGCTAAGGATTTAGTTGCTCATAAAAGAAGAAATAGAGATAATAGCCAAGTAGAAAATCTCCATTTCAAACTAATGCGATTAACCAAATTTGAAATCCAAGCTTAGAGTGATACAAATATGAGATTTCTTCCTCTATAAGCTAAGAAGTTCTCCACTATAGTCTATGAATATTTTCACCCAAAAAGAAGTTTCTCTTCACTATCCCTAATTGGGAAGAAGTTAAAAGTACATAATTACACAAATCCTCATTCAATCCTTGGAAGGAAACAATAAATTCCATAATTGTATTTTTGCTATTCAACTTTTGTCTTTAAACTTGCGTTGGACTAGCAAAACGCCGATCCGGGATTGTAGAGCGCCAGTCGCTTCTCCCCTTCAACCTTAAGTTCTCACAGGAGAATCTGCGCTGGGATCGACGAGCCGCCGATCAAGCATTGCACCACACCAATTGAAGCATCGGTACTGAGGCAACTTTGCTCCTTTCAAGTCCACGTTTAGCTGGCGAGACGGTTGTTGGTTCTTGCGGTATGCCAATTCCTTCACTGGTATACTTTAGTGATTTTTAGCTTTAGATCCATCAAACTTGATTTTTTCAAAAAGTATCTACATACAAGAAAACTAGGGTCTAATATCCCTTTAATTAGCATGAAAATATGGATATCATTCATGAATTTGAGTCCATGAATCAGTGAAATACCAGCTCATTAATGATTTTGATGGAGAACAGAAGAAAATCGCCCTAGGTTGACCCTGCACTTCCCCAAACTGTTCTTGAATGATAATGAGCAGTTTTGGAGAATTTTATGCATTTACAGCGACTTACCCCGCCCACCTAGCAAGAGTGACCCGGGGGCGTGTCGACTTCGATGAGGATCTCAAATATGAATACCAAGTCACCGTAGAATGACATCCACTCACAAAGAATCAACAGAAGGCTCCAAGCTTGGTTTGTAATTTCTTCTTAAACTCACATCTATTGACATTGTTTGAGGTGGTACATAATTTTAATATTTGTGCCAGATTGGCTCTTGTGGAATTATGAGAAAAAACTGAATGAATGTTTATTTGAGTTTGATAATGTGTCAATAAATGTTGTTAGGAATGATGCGTATTTTAAGCATGAATTATTTGTGACCAATATTTTATAAAGATAAAAATGTTAGTGCTTAGTTTAATTGATTGATCCATGTGATTTACTACATGTTAGACTTAAACTGTCAGTTTAATTCCTTATGATAAAAAAGGAGGAAAAATGATATCTAAAAAATTCATGTTTAGATTTACTATTTTAATATTATATTAGTGAGTCATTTTTATATTAAGTACTAGGTAGGTTACCCATGCTTCGCACGTGATTGAACTATTTTATCAATCTTACATATGATCATTCGATAATATTCGTATTTTCGATACATATACTACATTGTCAAGAACATTTAAGGCAAAGCGTTCCTCGAAATCTTAAAGTGCTTTATTTTTTTAATTTTCATTTTTGTTATACAAATATTATGACTCATAGAGAAATTTTAACTATAAGAAAGAAGTCTAAGAAAATTTCCATAGAAATAGTTGGTCAGAAGTAATGAAATTTTCTAAAGTCCAAGAAGTTATAAAGAACAACATCAGACGTTAAAAAAGTGACCAAAAAGCCTCGAACAACAACATTCCCAAGTAAAGTGGAACATCACGTCCATACAAGAACATAATTAACTAAATTCAAATGGAGGACCTTCGGCTCCTTTCTTATGAACCTCCCTCAATCTCTTTTTTATTATAGTATGCCGTATCATGTATATTTTAAAAATGACCCTAAAATTATTAGTATCATAAATGTTTTTCCTCATTGTCTCAGAATAGTCATTACTATTGCTTAGGTTTCATATCACCGGCTTCAACTTATTTGGAATTGAACCATAGTTATTGTTATGGTTATCTATACAGTTACAAAGAATTAATGCAATGATCAACAAAGTAGTGGGTGGCATCTGAATGAAACTGTTCACAACTGGATATTCTAAATTAAAATTTTGATACATAACATATTAAAATCGCACAACATAATTTTGTGAGCATTTGAACTCACAAATATCCACAAATAATTATAAAGATGGCCTTACTTTCCTAACAATCAAGAAGAAAAAGGCTTGTTGCTTAATATATTTTTCAAAAAGATAGTCTGTCGGGCTGTATCCAAGTTTACAACTCACAAATTTAATTGAAAGAAGCCAAAAAAAAGAGTTATCACTATAGAAAAAATGATCTTTAATGGAAACTAATAGCTTAATATGTATTTTTAGAGGCAATTAGTACTCTCTATAAATGTCCCTAAAGTCTATAGCGACATTGAATCTAATGATAATTAATTAATGTCGATAAAGGCTCTAATACTCGTCGTTTATATGCATATTTATTACCGATACAAATTGTTTTTGTTATAGTTTATTTTGGGCATCTGTTAGTTTCAAGAAAATTTGATCTCTTATTATGCTAAAAAAGAAGAGAGGAAGAAATATGGCAAATTAGTAAACTTGCGATAAAAGAAGTGGACTAATTGTCTCTGTACTAATATTCTAGGAAGAGTGCAATGACATACAAAATGTTTGTACCTAAAATAAAATAATCAAAATAATATATTAAATGTGGCAAGCAAGAGAGCAATCTGTTTGGTTCTCTTAACAAACTTCATCATTGGTTCCGTATTAGTTATCACATATTTGTTGTTGTGTGCTATCAAATATAGCACAACCCATAAGAGATTTTCCCGAAAATTATATGAAGAAACATGTAGAAAGGGACAAAAGAGAAGATCAATTTTCAATAATCGCTACTTGAATTTTTAACAGAGTTAAAACAAAAGTCACCAAAATAGCAAAAAGAAATTGCAATAGTTATATGAATCACTATGACTTACAGTAAAAGATTAAGCTCCATGAAATAGGAGGAAGAAAACTTTGAGAAATGAAACACACTTCATAAGAAGCTTAATTAATGTAGTTGAATTCGATTCCCCTATAGCGGAAAAAATCCTACAAATAATAGTGGCAGAAATAAAATTTTTGTTTACTAAAGAAACAAATGTAATGAATTCAACCATTCCAGTAGCGTTATGAGTTGTGGACTGAGAGGTGCAAGAGTAGTAATGTCGCATTGTAATTGAAATCAAGTTTCTTTGTTTATATGAAGAAACCTGTAGAAAGAGAGAAAAGCGAAGATCAATTTTCAATCATCCTTGCTGGAATTTTTAACATAATTTAAAAAAAGTAACCAAAATAGGAAAAATAAATTGCAATAGTTACATGAATCACTATGACTTACAGTAAAGATTAAGCTTCATGAAATATGAGGAAGAAAACTTTGAGGAATGAAACACACTTCATAAGAAGCTTAATTAATGTATTTGAATTCGAATCCCCTATAGAGGAAAAACACATACAAATAATTGTGGCAGAAATAGAAGTTTTGTTTACTAAAGAACCAAATGTAATGAATTCAACCATTCCAGCAGCGTTATGAGTTATGGACTGAGAGGTGCAAGAGTAGTAATGTCGCATTGCAATTGAAATCAATTTTGTTTGTTTATTCTTTCTTCTTTTGGTGCATTGGAATTAAGTGTTGGGTTTTAAAAGGTGTTAGTGAAAAATTAAGAGTTGTGACTTTTGTGAAAAATTGTGACTTTTATAAAATGTTGTGACTTTTGTGAAAAGTTGTGATTTTTGTGAAAATTTGTGACTTTTGTGAAAAGTTGTGACTTATGTGAAAAGTTGTGCTTTTATGAAGAGTTCTGACTTTTATGAAAAGTTATGACATTTTCGTAAGGTTGTGACTTTTAAGCAGGGTTAAATAAGAATGTCGATCTGTGAGGGCACCACATAGGCGGGTCGGCCGTTGCAAATAGACGCAACGTTTATGAAAATCGGCAAGAGTGGTAAAACAATGAATAGGAGAAGCAGCTGCTGAAGGCTGAAGCAGCGTTCCTATTGCAGATGGGAAGGGCTATTTTGAAAATAAGTAAATAAAAAGAGAATCCTTGCATCTGGTGGCGCCATGTCACCGGATTGAGGTTTTTTTTATTTTTTTTATATATATATATATATATATTTTTTAAATACGTTGATGTTCATTTGGCTTATCTTTACCAGACATTACAATCATTCATTATGAAATATGAATAAAAACATTGTATAGGCTTCCAACAATTGAATTGTCTTAATGATTTATAATGAGAAAATAATGACTGTTGTCAAACGATTTTTTTTTTTGACGATATTTAAGTTGAATTTTTTTTTAATAGTTGTTGAAAGGTTTTTATTATGCTTTAAGTGTAATATGAGAACGTTCTGTTATAATCAGATGTCCATTTTCTTGATTATATTTTTTTGTTGTATTCTTTTTAAGCAATGTGGGGAAAAGGGAGAAATCTTTTATAAACTGTGAAAAGGTTACTTCTCTATGATGGAATATTTGAAAGTGTAGGGGTATCTTATTGTGATCCTAAGAAAAGAAAAATAGGATTTAAGTTTTTTGATTGTATGCTAATAAATGTTGCATAAACATATTTGTGGCAATCAGTTGTGATGTGATTGAACGCAATGTTAGAGTTGGAAAAAAAGTATTCTTGAGTATTTTTTTATACGTTATTGTAACAGCCCAAGCTTTCAAAGAATTTTAAATGTAGAACTCACCTGAAGACAGTGACCTACGGAGGCCACCTATGGGCCGTAGATGGATTGACGGGCCGTAGGTGGTGATCGTCAATGGCACTGTGAACTTTCAGGATTTCTAAGGTTCTGAACCTTGACCTATGGAATAGCAGGGCGGTTCGTAGTTTAGTTGACGGGCCATAGATGGGTTCCGTAGATGCCTTCCAGACTTGGCTAGATTTTCAGCCCAAAATGAAATTTCTGAATCAATTGACGGAAGAGCAGGACGGTCCATCTATTGATGTATGGACCGTAGATCCTGTCCGTTGATTGGCCCCGACAGTTTTAATTAAGGGCTTTTTGGTCTTTTCCCTAATTGTTTACCTATTAAGCTAAGTCGGTTATACCCTTAATCTAAGACCTATAAATACTTTCTAAGCCTAATTTCTTTCATTCTAACTCATTCCTAAACTCTCCTCTCAAATATTTCTCTCTCTAAAAGAACTCTCTCAACTCTCAAGGAAGAAAAAGAAAGCTTGAATCCTCCATTGAAGACCTTCAATCTTCTCCAATTTCTTGAGGATTTCTTTGAGGTATGATAGTGTTCACTATTAGGAGTCCTTTCCTCCAATGGGCCCTTCCTCTTCTTCATGATTTTCAAAGGTTTACTCTAACCCAATTGAATTAGGGTTTTGATCAATCATTGTGGGTTCTTCAATTATGATTTCAATTGTCGATTTTATGATTCCTAGTGCACGAATTAGCGTGAATTACATGATTTGATGTAAAGATTGCATGAACCCCCATGATCCCAAGCTTATTTTCCCAATTTGATATTCTATGCTTTGATTGTTGGGTTGAGCTATGATTTAATGAAGTTTATGAATTCTCTATGAAATCAAGCATGAGTTATGAATGAATTGAGGATAATCTTATGAATTTAGCATTATCAAGTCAAAAACATGATTTTCCTCTATTATGTGAGTTCCTTCAAGTATGGGTAAATTGTCATAATTATGGCTTTCTAAGCATGAGCTTGCATTGAATTGCATGATATGAGTTGAACTTGCATGAACCCATATGAACTCTATGAACTATGAAATATGAGCATGATAAATTAAGGGTGCTTTGAGAGTAAAGTACCAAAGTTATGATATGATGATGCTATGGTTGAGTAGTGAAAGGTTTTCTCACGTAATTCTCCCACTATGATAAAAGAAGAATAAAGAGGCGATTAACCATGTTCTTAAGGAGCTATTCTAATGACGTAAGCTTGGACAAAGTCCATGGAATATGAAACGTCTATAAACATGATTTTTAGCTTGAATTGGTAACCCTAGTTGTACCTTTTCATGTTTAATGATATAATATGTTAATGACTAATCTGTGGGAATTATGCTTAGCACCGAGTGGATATTGAGATTGAAGCCCTCCCATTAGTAGAGGCCAGGTTTTCTAGTTGGAGCTCTCCCGTTAGTTGAGGCCGAGTCTCCTAAAGCAATCTCTTTCCCATAAACTATGTTGCCACCATAAGATGTTGTCTTTAAGTAGACATTAGCTAGTGGATCCACATAAGCTAAGAAGTTCATGGTCTTACCTTGGCAAGTAGGACACCTCTTTTCGGTGTGGGGTAGACACCGGATTCCATGTTGATAGCTCACATGATCTTACATGTCGGTTAAGGCTTTTTCCCACAAGTTAATGAACAAGTGTTCTCATGATGAAGTAAAGAAAAGAAAGAAAAATGATTTAGCTTGCTTTGGCCTTGATATATGCTTTATGTTTCATGTTTCTCATGTTTTTAGCTTGGCCATTGCATGTCATGATTATGTCTCTCTCTCTAGCACGATTTATGTGTTTATGTGCATTGCTATCATACTTAGTACTTAATTGTGTTAACACATACTTTTGCCTACATTAACTTCTTTGGTGTAGGATGTGGCTATTCACCTTCCACTCGTGGCTAGAGCTTGATTAGAGAGTAGATAGAAGACTTGGTGAGTCCTCATCCATCTGAGGACATAGCCTAGCTCTTATTTCTTTTTCATGTATTTCCTTTCAGTTTTGGATTGTATTGGGTTACGTCCTAACTTTACTTTCTATGATAGATTGGCTTTGAGACATGAGATGTAGACTTCCGCTGTTTCTTTTAAAAGCTTTGATTTGAAATTCTCTTTTGAACTTTTATTCTCTATTATCTTGTATGTAATATATGCTAAGTGGCTTGTATGAGCCCTCTCGGGGTCTTGTACGCCATGGGTACCTTGGGTCGTGACAGTTATACTATTTCTCATGTTTTTGTTGAAAATGATATTGATTCCAGATGCATTATTTTTGAAAGAAGTCATTGGTGATACATGAGAGGTATTACAAATATAGTACACAATAATTTGAATATTTTGTTGCACTAGAGGGGTACAATATATGATGTAAAGTGGATCTAAAAATTCACAGGTGGTTATGTGTTTATTCTTGGTGAGAGTGTCATAACATGAATATTAGCCAAACAAAATTGGTAGTTTGATTTGACTTTGGCTGGTATTGAGGCTAAGTGGTTAAGAAACCTCTTAGTGAGTATTCCAATTGGGATCAAAGCAACATCTTTTGTGTCTATGGATTGTGATTATCATGACTGTAGGGAAAAGTACAAATTTTCAATGGCAAAAATAGACACGTCTATTTGAGAAATAATATGATAAAACAGCTGCTATGGATGAAATTATTTACGTAAATTATGTGCAGTCGTAGGTGAATCTGATCAATTCACTGACTAAAAGAAACATTGAGGGGAGTAAGTCTTTAGTCAATTTGAGAAGATCAACAGTGATAGTAACTCAACCTATGTGATTGGAGATCTCAATAATTTGGTTCTTATAAGTAACAGTAAGTCATTAGTTGATCAAGTAAGCACTATTAAAATATGTCCCTCCTATGATGTGTGAATATAGTGCAATGTTGCTAGGGAAAGTGAGGTTG
Source organism: Solanum appendiculatum (assembly GCA_018342035.1). NCBI lineage: Eukaryota > Viridiplantae > Streptophyta > Magnoliopsida > Solanales > Solanaceae > Solanum > Solanum appendiculatum. The sequence goes on along the minus strand of JAGDQO010002289.1, from coordinate 91,806 downwards.
AGTTATACTCTTAATCCAAATCATATCTTTATAGGTGATGTGTTGCTCTGTAGAATACACTTGATGATTGGACCTGTATGAGTATGGAATGGTGCCGCTTCCATAAAATTATGATAAATTTCTAGAGCACTCATGAATACTAGGACCCGCACATGACCTCTTAGATTGTGCGAGTATCATATGATAGAATAAGACCATGAGCTTAAAAAAGAGCTGTAGATTCATAGAAGTTCTAAGCTTCACCAATTGTTTTGTAAGTTTATATCTTGTTTTATCTAGGTCTGGTGTAACACCCCAATTTTTTTTTAGCTAAGACCCAAGCCATTGTTCATATGCGTAGGCCCAAAATCAATGACTTCTAATGGTATATATTTATTCCTAAGTATTTGAAGTGTATTAGAGGTGAATTAGGGTCATAAGGAACCTCTAGTACTAGTCGAGTTCAAAGATCCTCTACTGATTAAGTTTTCGTATAAGATCATATAAGGGTCCACTTCAAATGATCATATCTCCAAGAACATAATGAATTAGGTGGCCCATAACCTATCAAATTAAAATTCTTTGAGTCCTCTTTCCAACTTCACCAAGTGTGCCTTTTTTCGAGCTCGGATTAAAAAATTATGGCCATTTTACCAAAGACTGTCATATCAGAATTCTGAGTCTATTAACGACGGATTTGACCTACCGTCCATCCTTTGAATTACTAACCGTTGGTAGGTGGTTCAAAAACTCAATTTTTCAGGACCCAAGACCTACGGATGGTACCTACGGTTCGTAGGTTGAACCACGAGCCGTAGGTGACCTAGTAGGTCATTTCGACGGTTTTAAAGAGGGGTGTTTTCATCTTTTCCCATCCTTTTATAATTAAAACCCAAGACATTTTGGGACTAAAATTAGTCCCTCATCAGTACCCAACGTGCTTTTTCTCTCATTAACATTTAGAATCTTTTGAGAGCAAGAATTGGAGAGAAGGAGAAAAGCTAGGGTTCAAGAGTTTCTTGCAAGACCATCGAGTTCCGCTTAGATAATCATCATCCCAGGTATGTAAGGCTATTCATAGCGTTGGACTGAGTTCGTCCACACGCCCTACATCTCAATTCCATCATTAAAGAGTCAAGTTGAGTTCTAACCGTAATGCTATTGAGTTTTCGAATGAGTTATGATTTCCATCATTGAGTTCCATGTTTAACTATCAAGATTGTGTTTATCCATATGAGTCTTATTCTCGAATCGCTGTTCATGTCTAGTTTCACATGAACCCTAGTTGAGTTACTACATTGCCTCCTATAATGCACTGTTTTATTTGAGTAAAGAGTATTTTTTATGCTATGAGTAAGAGAAAGGTTTTGAGGGAACATGAGTGTCCATGAGTTCATTCATTGGAGTTTTGAAAGTCTTGAGTCATCCATTATGATGCATTATTTTATGAATAAGTTTTTCAAAGCTTTTGCATTATTATTCACTATGCATGATTTTCAGAGTCTTAATGAGTATAGAATCGAGCATAAAAGATTTTTTCAAGAAAAGAGTTTGATGAGATGTGAGTAAGTCATAAAAACGTTTTTGAAGTTGAGTCAGAAAGGTTCTTAAACTTCTATTATTTTGAACAAGAGAATTTTTGAGAAAAGTTTAAGGGAACTAATTGATTCCCAAATGTATTACTTTTACATTGAGAAAGACACTTTGTTTTCTAAATGAGTTATGAGCACAGAGATACTTCAGAGTAGTTACCTCTTTTAAGAGGATCTTTTGAGTAATTACCTCAAATTGAGAAAAGAGGATGTTTTTAAACATTGAGCATGAGTATATTATTGAGAGTAGTATTGAGCACCGATATGGGGGAGAGTTCAGACAACTCACAGCCCCCATAAACCATGTCTGCCAACATGGGTACATTATCATACTTTATAGATGAATCCTTAATTTTTAGTGGATCCACTTAGTTGAGGTTGTTCTATACCCCAGCAAGGTATAGGACAGTTCTGACAATGTGGGCGAGACACTGTATCATCACGTAGCTCATAGTGATGGTTGTCGGTTAGAGAATCTCCCAAATAAGATTAAAGAATAATTTATTGTATTTTTAGATACATCCTTGAGTTATATCTTTTATTTATGAAGCTTTAAATTACTTTATCTCTAATCTTGCTTTACATTGCGTTGAGTTGAGTATAGCTTTAAATGATTTTATCTCTAATCAGGCTTTAGATTGAGTTGAGTTGAGTTGAGTATTTCTTCCAGTCTTGTCAGTTCAGTTATCTATGCTTTCAGTTCTCCTTGCATGCTTGTACATTCCATGTACTGATGTCATTCGACCTGCATCTTATAATGATGCCGATACAGGTGTTTAGGATCATCAACAGGCGCTTCGTTGAGATCATTTGACATTCCAGTTAGCTTTGGTGTGCCTCCTTGCATTCTAGAGGATTCTCCTTTTCCCCTTTCAGTTTAGTCTTTTAGGGTGTTGTGGGTCTTGTCCCAACATCCATGTTGAACTATAGAGGTTTCATAGATAGATAGATAGAAAGATATATAGATAGATAGAGTTGATGAGTCTTTCAGTATTTACTTCTTTTGAGTTGTTTTACAAACTATAAGTATTTCTATTGAATATTGTCCAGACTTTATGAGTTGAGTATTTGAGTTTATCAGATTTAATGCAATTTAAAGCCTATTATTGCTTGAGTTAGTTTTCCACTTGTAGTCAGCCTGGATGAGGGTTCGCTTGGGGACCAGCGATAGTCTCCAAGTGCCGGCCACGTCCATGGTGTAGGCTCGGGGCGTGACAAACTTGGTATTAGAGCACAGAGTTCAAGTGTCCTACGGTGTCCATGAAGCAATGTCAGTAGGAGCTTATTTATGGTTGTGAGGGCCCCACTTCTATAAATGAGGGACTATAGACATTTAAGAAAAGTTTTCATTCTTTCATACTCTAAATCGTGCAATAGAACTATGTCATATGGAACTTATTCAAACTCGTGCGTTTCTCAAATCCATTTGACTACCCCTCATATTCAAGGTAGTTGAAAAGCAAAGCCCAGATCCTTATCGATAAATTACTCCTAGCAAAAGTCTTCAGAAAGTCATGAGATCACAGAGGGGCTTGAGAGAAGCCTGTAAGTGAGCTTAAGTGTTGAGATTCAAAAGAATGCACTCTTAATTCATATGAATCGTGCGTTCAAGCTAAAAGTGAAATTTACTCTTAGACTATCTTTTTTAAACCTTGTTTCAGTTGAGACCTTTATGAGGAAGTGTGTTTTAGAACTTGGGTAGTATTTTCACCCGAAAAGATAGTATGAGTTACGATATTATGAGCCAATAGTAGTAGAAGTGCCTAGAGTTAGAAGAATACATGTAGATGTATAGTAATCTAAGAAAGGAAGATAGTGATGAGGTAAATTACGTTGTTGCAGTCATGTACCCAGTCAGTCATTAATGAGGAGTTTCCCTTATTTGTAGACTGAGAAGTGATGAGTTTATGTAGATTTCATGATAGAAGGTAGAGTAATAGTTACTAGTCAGGATTAGGCCTGGCAAGGGGACCGGGACAGCCCGCCCTGACCCAGTACCGGCTCGAGACCCGTCTCGCCGGTCCCGGTCCCGGTCCCACGTGGCGAAGCAGCATAGGGGATAGGGGGATAGAGGGACGGGTAGGGGGACGGTTCATGATTTGGTCCCGGTCGACCCGGCCTGGTCTGTCCCGGTCCGGTCCCGGTCGAACCGGCCGGTCAAGTGGGCCAACCATTTTTTTTAAAACTTTGCAATTTATCCGTTGGGGACTATTGAGGCAACGACTAGTGGGCCCCCCCAACGGATATATTTGATTTTTGGGAGTCCCAAACACCCCCTTACCACTCCTACTCTTTAATCTTTTATTTTAACCCTCAAGTTACATAAAATACACTTTAGTTCACTTTTTATATTATAAATACCCCTTTATCCTTCTTTTATTTCTCACAAATTATCTACTCTCTCAATTCTATATTTTATATTCTCTCATTCTTGAATCTTGATTCTTGTTTCCACTTAATTCTCAATTCTCAATTCTAAATTTATATCATAATATTTATATTTCAATTAATATCATAATATTTATAATTCAATTATTTTATATTTTATATTGTTGCTATCAAGTATTGAAGCTACAACTTACAACTTAAGATAATACATTTGGTTGGAGCAAGCTTCAAGAATTGGTTATAACCGTCTGCTATTAACGCAGACGTTTGGTACATTCGTTCCATTTCTTTATTTATACATTTTTTTCGCAATTAGTTTTTGTGTTATTATTATTTATATATTACATTTTACATTTTATTAAATATGAGTTCTAATAAAAAAAATACCGGTAAGGAAAAAATAGCAACCGTTGTTTCCAATTTATTTAATTTTCCTAAAAAAAGTAGTAAGGAAAAAAATAAAAGTAAATGTGGTGGTTCTTCTTCTAAATCAATGCCTAGAGTTAGAATTAATACAAATGATTCTACTTTTGTTGATGATACTTCTTTCACTCCTCATTATAATATAGATACAAATGTTGAAATTGATCATGAATTTTTAGAACGATATTTTAATAATCCTAATGTTGATGAAAATTTAGATGATGAAGTACAAGTTGATTTGGAAGAAGATGAATTAGATGAAACACCTACCAGTCCGGCGACGGAAGCTCCAACACAAACTACACCTCCAACTGAGGAAGATAGTCAACTCCCCCCCCTTGTACCTCCTACAAGGGGAAAGTGAAGTATCAACGCCCTAAAACTTCTGTTGTGTGGCAATTTATTACTTTAGATACTGTAAACTCTCTTGCTATTTGTAATAAGTGTAAACAAGCATTTATACATAGAGTCGGTGGAGGTCAAGGTGGGACGGGGGGTGTAAATAGACATTTGCTATCTTGTAGACCGATTGAATATAAGGCGGCCAAAGCTCTAGCCGATAAAAAAAAGGGAATTCAAATTGATGATGATGATATTAATTCTAGTGTTCCTCAATCGGTAGAGTGTTCTAACATGGTTCAAGGAACATTGGCTAAAGGGAATTACACAATTAGCTAAGATGGTTTCTGTTTGTGGTTTACCTTTTGGTTTTCCTTCACATCTCGATTTTATTGAATATATTCAACAAACTTATAATCCGTCTTTTAAAGGTGTTTCAAGAAATACAGTTAAATCTGATGTTTTAGAATTTCAAGGTAAACATTGTCAATATCTTCGTTGTTTATTTAGCATATTAGATTGTAGAGTGTCTATAACTTATGATATGGGTTGTGGTGTTAATGGACGTGATTATTTAACTGTCACAACACATTGGATTGATCATAACTGGAATTTGCAAAAAAGAATCTTAAGTTATAAAGAATGTGTAGAGAAAAAAACTGGTGCTTATATAGCTTCAACTGTTTTAGGTATTTTAGATTTTTATATGCTTCGTGATAAAGTGATGAGTGTCGCATTAGATAATGCCTCTAATAACACCAACGCTGCTGCTATGTTAAAAACTAGACTATGTCCAATTGATAATAACGCTTTCCATGTTAGATGTGCTGCACATATATTAAATTTAATTGTACAAGATGGTATTTCATTATTTGATTGTGGTTGTATGAAAATAGAATATGTTGTTTTATGGATTTTTTATGCTCATAGACCTGCTAGAATTAGGGAATTTAACGAGCGTTGTGTACTATGTAATCTTACACCACGAAAAGTTCCAAAACATGTTAAAACTAGGTGGAATTCTTTTTATGAAATGCTTTCAGTTGCTTATGAATATCAACGACCCATACAAATGGTTTTTAATGCCCATAATTTTGACCCACTAGAAAGAATTTGTGATGAAGATTGGATAGAAACCAAAGAACTATTGGATTTTCTAAAACTTTTTTATAATGCTACAACCATGTTTTCTGGAATTTATTATCCTACTATTTCATCAGTCTTAGTAAATATTTGTGCTATTTCAATTCAATTTCAAACATACAAAAAAATTGAAAAATTTAGACCGTCAATTGAAGCTATGATTGAAAAATTTAAACAATATTTTTTTCCTATTCCTCAAATTTTTTTAACTGCGACTTTACTTAACCCTCAATATAAATTACGAGGTGTACAAGGACTTGTTCAAACTTTTTATGATGCTTTAGAAATTTTACCAGAAGAAGTTCCAAGTTGTGAATTTTGTAAGTCTAGCATAAAAGTGCAAGCCAAAATTTTATATGAAAAATATAAAACTATGGAAATTAATGAAGGAGTTGTTGCTCAAACTTCTAATGCTATCAACAATGATTATATTGATAATTATATGCTTGGTTTTCTTGGTCTTAATTCTACTAACCGTGATGATTTAGAAGAATATCTTAATCAGTGTTTGGAAACAGTTACCGACGAGCAGGGCAGCGTAAAAGTATTAGATTGGTGGAGGAAACGTGGTAGTGCATTTCCAACTCTTAGCAAAATGGTTCGTGATGTTCTAGCTATTCAAGCTTCATCAGTTGCTTCAGAGGCTGCTTTTAGTGCGGCAAGGTTTCAAATTGGAGATCACAGACATTCATTGGCTGAAGAAAGGTTGGAGTCATCAGTTTTATTTAGAGACTGGATCAACGCCGAGAGAAGAAATTATAATTTGCCAAAGTTAAGCGCCAAACAAGACTCTTATTTTAATTCAATATTTGGATGTAGTAGTGACGAAGAACTAGATGCACAAGAGTTTCAAGCATCATTGCCAACACCGGAGGATGTTACCGTCGATTTGATACAAGAGTTAGAAAAAAGTTTTATTGGACAATACATATATTAGATTTACATACGAGAACTAATTGAAACAAAATCCTTCCTAGAAGGTGGCTGCGTAGATTAGTTACTCATCTAATATTTGTTACAAATATTAGATTTACATACGAGAACTTTTTGAAACAGAACCCTTCCTAGAAGGTGGCTGCGTAAATTAGTTACTCCTCTAATATTTAATTTTTAAATTGTAACTTGTAAGTTGTAAGTTGCAATTGAATTTTATTTGAATAAATTTAAAGGCTTTATTCAAGTCTTTTTTATACAACTATTGTGTTGCATTTAAATTTAATACTTTACTATACTTATCAAAACTTACTTCAAAATTTGAAATTTGAATTTTGAAAGTTAAAAGATGAAATTTGAATTTTTCAAAACTTAAGCATTTTAACTTAGCTAAAAAATAATATTCAAAACAATAAAAATTAAAAGTGTCATTCAAAAAAAATATAACTTCAAAACAATTAAATAAATACAAAAAAAATAAAAATCCCGTGTCCCGTCCCATCCAGTCCCCTAAAACACTGTCCCATCCCGTTAATCTAGTGAGACGGGATGGGACTTAGATTTGTCCCGCGAATCCCGGCCCGGTTCATCCCGGATCCGATTGAATCCCGGTCAAACCTCGACCAGTCCCATCCCGTCCCCCTATGTCCCGGGCCCGGCATCCCCGTCCCCGTCCCCTTGCCAGCCTTAGTCAGGATGAGTTAAGACTATACTTTAACCAGAGAGAAGTTATGATGAAGTGTTAATACATTAGTATTGACCAAGTATAAGTGTTGAATAAAAGAGCCGAGTATTCGTGATGCCATAGATTTAAGCTAGGCCTATAAATTTTTTTAAAGGAGAGCCCCATGAAATTCAGAGGATTATAGAACTAATTAGGCTATGATGTATAGTGAATGAGTAAGTAGTAGTTAAGTTGTGAAATGAAAGTGTGGTAGTAATATGTAAATAGGTAGACTGAGAGATAAAGATTGACTACTTTTCATGAGATCTTAGTGGGTGAGTATTTCTTAAGTTTATCTAGTAGTTCTAAGTTAGCATAGTAAGCGAGCAATTATATTGATATCCATGTTTAGTAATAGACACTAAGCTTGAATTTGAGATGAGTGTCGTGATCAAAAGGTTGGCAACATAGAGGTAATGATGTTAGTTCGAGATCTAATCTAGTAGGTTTGACATAAATTAGGTGAGAAATTAAGGTGTTACTTTTGATAAATGTGAGCGGCACAAGTGTGGTATTATTTTGGAATTTTCTCTAGTAGGCTTGGCTTATCGTATGCGAGAGATCAAAATATTAACTTGCGAGAAGTGTGATGTTACAAATGTGGAGTATGTGACTCATAAATGAAAATAGTGAATTGAGGCTAATTCATGAGGTAAGAAGAGGCTTAAGATGTGTATTTGAGATAGTATAAAGTTGTATGAGGCTCTAATTTTATGATTTGCTATAGGTGACTAGTTATTATCCTATCCATAAGAATTGGGTCGAAGGGGTTATATATAGATGATGATGAGTCTCCCATTATAGTTCAAGTTTCCTTTAACTAAGTTAGGAATATGTGAACTTAGAAGATGATTGTTAGAATACTAAAGAGAAGAGGTTAGACCATAAGGGTTAGAGAAAGCGGCTATGTATGCCAATAACAGCAACATGTATAGAAAGATGCCTATAAAGATAAAAGGACGTTAAGAAAAGTATCTCAGAAGGAAGCCCTAGTAGCGGTTTAGTGTTTTCGAGTGTAGTATAACCGGTGAGTTTAAGTGTTCTTGTGTTTAGTGATACCCTGGCCGTGAGGAGTAGTGTGCTTATATCTTAGTGTAGAGAATCAGTCCGCATGCTCAGGGTAGTGACCTTCGGGCTAAGGGGGAGATGATAAGGTAATAAGCCAAATTGGGTCTTGAGTTTAAGAAGTGATGAGTTGACCAGGATGAGACATCAGTGTTTTTCCATCTCTTACATTCCTTATACTTCAGTCGAGGTGATACCCTACTCCTGCTTTGCGTATGAGCGTCATACCCTTGGCCGAGACCCATGCACTTCATGTTGATTCATGATCATGCTCAGTTTCTAGAGTGAGAAGTGGTAAATTCCTTCAGCGATCCCGATCTTATTCCATGAATCTAAGAACTTCCAGCCCTGTGTTATATGAGACATGATATATACACTCACGTTTAACAGTATGCTCAGTTCCATAAACTCATGATAGACCTTAAAAGGCTAGTGAGATCATATTACGTTATGAATGTTCTCAGATCAGATTTCTTGAATGAATTATGCTTATGATCTTTCACTTTAAGCCCTTCCAGTGATTCTTTATTTTCAGTCTTGATAGTGATGTTGATGAAAATAGATGAGTTATGGCAGATGGGACAGAGTGAGTGTTCCTTATTGTGATAATTGTAGTATGCTTATACCATTTAAGGTTATAGACATGGAGGAAGAATGAGATGGGATCTTGTTGTGTGCAATAGATAGGCAAGAGTATATTGGTGTGCCCTTTGGTAGGAGTTAATGAAAATGCGGATGTAGAGATGCTAAGGTAGACATGAGAATATTTAGGTGATGTTGACTACAAGAGGACATAAAGTGATGAGAATGATAGGCTTGAATGTTGTGTATGTAGGCATGTGATTAATTGCATTATGTTGTTAGCGACTCGTGTTAAGAGCTTCAGGTAAGGTTGGTAGAGAGGTAAGAAGAAGTACCATCCTCTAAATGAGGGTCCCTACAAAGGTATAGAACACGAATCCCGTGGGTCAGATTTGTACATGTATGATCATCTTATGGGTAGTACCTTGTGACTACGAGTTACACTTGAACATGGTAAAAGTATGCAATTAGAATTAGACTTTGGTGGGAGCTATAAGTTTCAGTTAATGAAGTGTAGTATTCAAGAAGAAGAGCATAATTGAGAAGAGTTGCTAATCTCGAAGATTATCGGTCATGTTGCTTAATACAGGGTGGTCCAATTCTTATATCAGGCTCATAATTCTCTTTTATAAGGCTCATAATTCTCTTTCCCGAAGTTATGAGAAATTTCGATGAAATCGTTAGAGGCTATAGCCCTCCTCTCATTTCAAATTCAGTGTCTATTCGTGTGCTCGAGTATTCCAATTTTGGCATTGTACTTGTGCCTTGTGCAACTTCCTAGCATGGTCATCATTCGAGAATGAATGATCCCAAGGGGGAGACATTGTAACTCCCCAAAGAATTTTTTTAGCTAAGAGCCGAGCCATTGTTCATATACGTAGGCCCAAACTCAATGAATTCTAATGGTAATATATTTAATCCTAAGTATTTGAAGTGTATTAGAGGTGAATTAGGGTCATAAGGAACCTCTAGTACTAAGTCGAGTTCAAAGATCCTCTAACGATTATGTTTTCGTATAAGATCTTATAATGGTCCACTTCAAACGATCCTATCTCCCAGTACATAATGAATTAGGTGGCCCATGACCTATCAAATTAAAGGTCTTTGAGTACTCTTTCCAATGCCACTAAGTTTTCCTTTTTTCGAGCTCGAAGTAAAAGGTTATGATCATTTTACCAAAGGCTGTCATATAAGAATTCTGAGTCTGTGAACGACGGATCTGACCTACGGTTCGTCATTTGAACGACAAACCTATAATGACCCTCTAGGTCATTTTTGTGTTAATGCCTCCTTTCTGTCATTTAGAGTGTTCCTGTAGCGACCCCAAGTCATTTATGACTTGCTGGCACTGACTGTTCTGTCTCCTGGTCGTTCGTTTGGTTTTTATGCCTGCTTTCCTGTTCTGGAGCTTTTGAACCTTGAAAAGTTGATTTCGGTCTTAACTTTAGGTAAATGACCTAAGATGGAAATTCTGATGGTTCCATCAGCTCTGGAGCGGCCAAATTAGGCTAGCAGCATGGTTTGCCCGAGTCCTGGGGTTTTCGGTGTGATTTTGGGGCCAGTTAGCTCTTTAGCCTTCGAAATTTGGCTTAAGATTGACTTTGGTAAACATGCTCGGATAAAAATTCTTTCAGCACGGTTAGTTCCGGAATGCCGAGTTTGGTCTAGAATGACCCTTCGAGAACTTTCGATCAAAATTTGAGTCCTCCGGTAGAAATTGGTTAAAATGACCCATTGGGTGTGGGACCCACCTTTTATCGAAACGACCTTGTATGGAAATTTCAATTGCGCCATTGAGTTCGGAACGTCGAATTCGAGGGGGTAGCATATCTCGTTTGCATGCACGGGGTTCCGAACGAATCCCGAGCACCCCCTCAGAGTTTTGGAGTTATCCAAAACTTAGCTGTTGCAGCTATCAAAGCTGCAGACCTATTTATTCTCCGCATTAGCGGGATAGGCTCCGAGTTCACGGAGATGTGAGAGTGTCTACGCCGCGTTCATGAGCTAGAGGCCGCGTTCGCGGAGGTCTGGGTCCTTGTACTCCGTGTTCGCGAAAGGTTCTCCGTGTTCACAGAAGTCTGTGGAGTGGGGGTGACCTCCTTCTCCGCGTTCGTGGAGGTTTGGAGAGCCTGGGGGAGTCTCTTCTCCGCGTTCGCGGATAGGGTTCCGAGTTCGCGGAGGTCTGAGTCCCTTCCTTCCGCGTTCGCTGGCCCTAGATGTGTTCGCGGAGCGTTGCCTGTTTCTCCTCCACGTTCACTGGTGAATTAACACGTTCGCGGGTGAATTGCCGCATTCACGGAGAAGAGCGGGTGGTAGTTGTTTATTTAAGGAGGTCGAAGCTCATTTGGAGATTTCATTCAAAAATTCATATCTCCCTCCTCGGTTGTCGGTTTTCAGTGATTCGAAGTCCGAGGCATTCAGACTTTTGTTGGCTTTGTGGGTTAGTGGTTGGATTGCGTTGGGTGTACTTCATTTTTGGTGAATTCGAGGTGTAAGTTGCTATCTTAGGCCTTTTTGTTGTAAAGTTTTGCGTTTCTTGTTCGTGTTGCATGGAGCTTATCCGAGCCCCGATGAGTGTTCCATTTTTGAATAAAAGTTCGGGGGAGGATTTGGGACCTCTTCACGGAGTCAATTCTGGAAATTCTAGAAATTCCAGAGCGGGTCCCACATTCCCAATTTTTACTCCGAAATTGGTCTGTCTCCAAATTTGATGATTTTAGTGTCTAAACGACCGTATTGATGCAGTGATTCTATTTTTGATAGCGTGGTAGCAGTATGAGGCCGTTCGGAAGGGAAAACCTTCGGCAGAGTAACTTGGAGAGCGCGTGATTGGCTTTCTGGTAGGTTACAACTTCCCTCCTTTCTAGATTGAGCTTGAATGCAAAAATGCTGGTTGATGTGTGTGAATTAGGGCTGGGTAGCTAGTGTTTCTTTTCTTCTTCTCCAATTTTCTTTGTTTAGAGTTGATTTCTGGGCTGTTCAGGATTAATATCATGCCTTAGGATGAGTTTTTGGCTTGGGTTGTTGTTAATTTGCTATGGATTATCTGCTGGGTGGTTGTCTGTTGACATGCATGGGTTCGAGATAATTTCTTGATTTCTGTTGGTTTCTGTGATTGTTTCGGCCTTAGAATAGGTTAGGATAGTATTGCTTTAGTCCTATGCACATGTTGACTTGAGTATCTTTCCAACGTCGTTTCGGATGGACTAGGTCCTTGTAGACTGGTATAGTAGACTTGGGTCTGATAGTTTGTGCCTTAGTTTAGGCATTTTCGTGGCTTTCGGATCTTCTGATTCTTTCTCTCTTCTTTCTGCGATTCTGGGATGCTGCTGAAAAACGTTGTTGTTGCGCTGATTGACGGTTGTATCATGCTAGGTTGGGAGTTTTCGCTTGATATCATTGTAGGGGCGGTGGCCCTTGGTGTTTTGGCCTTTCCTTATATTGTTTGTTGTTGGTTTTATCCGGTTCGAGGTTGTTAGCTCTAGTACGTAGTTGGCGTTACCCGGTTAGCATCCGGTATTTCCAGTGCTGGCTGTCAGGGGTAGGTTGCTAGCATCCGGTCCGAAGCTGATGTTACACGATTGCAGCTAGGTATTTCCAGCGCGAGGCCGTTGTTCGTAGGCTACTAGTCCCAGCTGCGCAACTGACGTTACCCGGTTGGAGCCAGTAAGTCTAGCGCTAGGCGTTTAACAAAAGACTACATATCAAAAGCTAGTCCTAATTCAACTAGGATAAGAAAATAGGCTTTGTCAGTCAGGTCTACGACTCCTCGTCTACGGTTCATAAAGCACACTACGGCTCATAGACCTCAGTCATCATTTGTAGCTCATTCAAGGTTCATATGGGATTAATCTACGGGCATGATCTAAGAACCGTAGATTGTTGTATGTCCCGTTCTGGCAAGTCGTCATTCAATGTACTGGGACTCAATTTTTCTGCTTCTTTCTATGGATTGGATGAACGGCTCGTAGTTCACTCCACTGCTTGTAGTCTCCCTCCGTTGCCCCATACTGAGCAAAAATTACACTTCACACTCTTCAACATCATCTACGGGTCAACTCCATGGCTCATAAACTGGACTATGGTCCGTAGATTTACCTCGTAGGTCTCTAAACTCTGCTGCTTCACTTTGACTCATCCTGACATGTCAAAAACCTATTTCCCTGCAAAACAGAGGCAAACCCCCAGAAAACCTACTAACAAATACTTAAGATACATGCAAAACTCCAAGTTTAAAGCATTATAAGTACCTTAAATTCACGATACATCAATACCCTTAACTTAAAATCGTTGCTTGTCCTCAAGTGACATAACTACTCTAAACAACAGTATTTATACTAAATGACATTATGCAGAAGGAACCCAAAAACTCTAGCAATCACAGGACATTTTTCTCAACAATCAACCCTCTTTATTACTTTTTCAGCATAGTGCAATCATTAAGCTCAACAACAAGCCAACACATGCGGATCAATTTATGATATAGACGTGACAATAGACACATTCACATACACAGATAACAATCACCAAGATACCAACTCTTCGATAATATAACTTGCGCCCTTACCTCAAAGAAATCCCTTTGTTCACATAGAATTTGAGTCATAGTTCAATCTTAGGGACTCAGTATACGCTCACGCTCAGAATTGAATTCAACATAATACATTTGCAATACCATAGGCTTTCCCTTATCTTCTATGCTTAGATTCTCAAAACTGTTAAATTAGGATCACTATAGGACTTTTCTAGCTTGTAACGTAGGCTCAGGGTCAGGTATGGTATATTTGGATGTTAAGTGACTTTTTTGCCCTCCTTGACATTACATTGGCTATTTCCTCTTTTACAACCAATCATGTTATTGCCTTAATTTTGCTTTTCTCCGCATTGTTCATTGAAGCTCGGGTATGACTCTGACATGATTTTCTTGCTTGTTTCAACTTTACTTCAACTTTTTGATTTTTTTATATTTGTATTTTCTTTATTCTGCCACACCATTTCACATATTTTTACATATTGCTCTTCTTTCCTCAACACTCAATTCTTTTTATACCCCTGTGTTTTCTTGTTTTCCTTTATAGTAGCCACCCTCAACTTAGGTGTTTAGCATGAGTTGGGGTGCGCAATGTCCCAGGAAGGACCAGGGCCAAAACCAAGGTTAACAAGTTTCCTCTGAAGTATCCACCCTCAACTTAGGCTTTTCGCCTGAGTTGAGGTGCACGATGTCCAAGGAGGGACCAGGGCCAAAACAACAGTTAACAATTTTCACAGGGAAGGTGAATTTGGATGAATTGAAAAACGGTGTAATTCAGGCTCAACAATTTGGATCAAATGGAGCAAATTTTTATTTGGTTGCTTGTTTTTATGCATAAGTAGACTTAATTTCAACAATGACCTACGATCCTTTCTAATTTCAACAATGACCTACGATCCTTTCCCAATCAACAGTTAATTTATCTTAGCAAGACTAACATGACAAGTTCTAGATTGGCATATACAATATGATTAAACAAACATCCTTACACACACATGGCACATCATTTCACTATCAAATTTTAAGTGTGTTTGGTTCATGCTACAAATTAAGTCATGTTATCTAATTGGTTCCTATAATATCATACAAAGATCCTACACAGTTGACTTATAAATCACACAGATATAGCACATAGTTTCGAAATTTGGAAGGGTATTAATTTTATGCTCTATTGTCATCATGTTTTTATTTCTAGTCTACTTCTACAATTTACATCCTAAATATTCTGGTTCAACAGAAATCAAATAGTTCCTTGGGAAAAAACAACACAGGCAAGAAAACCCGAGGAAGGATTGCGAGTGTCTTGGTTATTCAGCCTTCGCCCCAACACTCACAATCCATTCACCCACCCACATAGTAAACAGTGCAATGCCTTGAATGAAAAAAAATGTAAAAGCTAGGGTGAGACAAACATGTGGCACCTAGGCGCCGAAGAATATCAAGAGACAGGTGGGTCCGGTATGCCCGAACCCGGTGCAACAGTGTACACCTTTGTAGTAACCTCATGAGCACCCTCAGTAATGATTTGTGTATTAACTAGTGTAGCACCATCAGGAGTGCTTTCTGGAATCATCTGGGAAGCACCATCAGTAGTACCCCCTGAACCTGAAGCTCCGGCTACCTGCTGCTAGACTCGCTCCAATCTATCCTACTAAGCCAACAAAGACTCTTACTGAGCGGACTTCTCTGGATGATTTACCTTCTTGCGCGCTCTCCTTGTAGACTTTGTGTCAAGCTCAACCTCATCTTGTTTGTGCTTTCCTACCGCATGAGTATCAGCCTAGTCACCTAATAATGCCCTTGCAATTACATCATCAACATCTATGTGTGTAGGGCTAGGTGGAGGTGGTGGGGCAGCAGCGACTATGGCAACCTTAGCACAGAGCTCGTCCAATGCTGTCTGGAATGTCGACAAATCCACACTCGAGGTAGGCTGAGGCTGGGTCAGTATCCTCAACTCAAATGAATCAAGTAGCTGTTGTATGGCCTGATTCTGCTCTGCCATTACTGTCTGGATGCATGTCTCTGACTCTTCTATTGTTGTGCAGACCCACGGTCGAAGCTATTGAACTAGCTGAGATAGTTAGGCCTCCGTATGAGTCTGACGCTACTCCAAACTATGGAGTCGAGTAGCTGATATTGTGACTAGACTCGATGTGGAAGGTTGGGCATGAGATGTGGAGGTGGGAGTAGCCTCTGCCGGTTCTGTAGTGGCAACATCCTGCTCTGGTCTAACTCCCTCCTCGAAATGCTCCGCTACAGGTACCTCACCCATAGATGTCATTTTAAACTGGGGACCTCGTGTAGGTGTGGCTGGGTTGGCCGCATCTATAATCAACCCGACATCCAATTTCTGAGTAAGCAGAATCAGCGGGTCGATACCACCAATGTTAGGTACACTCCCGGCATAAATGGAAGATCAACATAGGAAAGGGGAGAGTGGTGGTAATCTAGAATGCTCGCTCATGAATCTCCACAATTAGTACACGGGAAAAATCGATCTCACATTCAGCCATTAAGCAAGCTACCATCACTACCCGATCATAAGTCAATTGGTTGTCCGCCTTAGTGAGGGATAGTCGGAAATGAATGATAGACCACCAAAATTTAGCTGTGAAGTTCAGCGAGGCCTTCTTGATGGGGTTGGAACCATGTACCGAGCTGCGTGTATCCCTTACTCCGCTATATATCCCGCGACTGGTCTCAATAAATCCTCTTTCTAAGAGGAATCTTTTATCGCTTCGGGGTCTCGAACTATCTGCATCCGATAATCATATTCAACCATCGGTGTAGTCAACTCATAATCCATACCGTGTAGGAATCGTTGAATTGTCTGCTTTGATATATCCACCGGGATCTCCCGAACCCTGGTGCTCAAGAGAGGAGGTTGTGCTAGCCCCTTTCCCTTTGTCGGTAGTGAATTTTTCACGATTGTTGCATACGAAGTGTAAAACTCTCGAACCATATTTTAACTGTATTGAGACTCGTAGAACAAGTCCTTTATCCATAACTTTTAACCAGGTTTTCTACGAACAGGGTCTACGATCCATAGTGTTAACTACGTCCCATAGAACCCATCTGTATGATCCTCTTGCACTTAAAATTTTCTAGATTTTGTTTGTCTTTCCTGCACATGTAGCAAACAGTAGGCCTTTTCTTTATTTTATTGTTGACTCTATTTGACACGGACCCTACATTGAACTACACTAGCCTAAAATCAAACTTTGAAACATCACAGCACGACGCATATTCCTTGACAACTTAGACTTCATCAAGATCCCATTCTTCAATCACCTCTTTTACCTCATCTTATTGTCCTATGTAGAGTTTGATTCTTTGACCGTTCACCTTGAATCTTGTACCCTCATCATTCTCTATCTCAACCGCTCCATGTGAAAACACTTGCACAACTCTAAATGGCCCAGTCCATTTGGACTTGAGTTTACCAGGAAACAAGCGTAACCTTTAATTAAAGAGAAGGACCAAATCACCGGGAACAAATTCACGCTTTTCAATCTTTTGATCATGGTACCTCTTCATCTTTTCTTTGTACATGAATGAACTTTCATAAGCTTTTAGGAGAAACTTATCAAGTGCATTCCATACATTTGACCTCTGATTTGATGCGGCAACCTAATCTAGATTCAATTTCTTGAGTGCCCATATCGCTTTATACGTTAGCAATACAAGCAAGAGACAAGACTTCCCAAACACAAGTTGGTAAGGAGACATACCTATGGGAGTCTTGAATGCAGTGCGATAGGCCCATAAAGAATCTTCAAGCTTTCTTGACCAATCAGTTCTGTTTGCATTCACAGTCTTTGCAAGGATATGGTTTATCTCTCTATTGGACACTTCAACTTGTCCACTTGACTATGGATGATAAGAGGTTGCTACATTGTGTAGAACACCATACTTCTCAAGCAACTCCTTGAACAACTTATTACAAAAGTGAGAACCTCCATAGTTGATAATCGCCCTTAGTGTCCCAAATCTGGAGGATATATTCTTTTTCAAGAATGTGGTGACACTCTTTCCTTCATTGTTTAAAAGCGCAACAACTTCAACCAATTTAGACACATAGTTGATCATAACTAGTATGTACTTCATCTTATTCAAACTCAAAAATGGACCCATAAAGTCGAGGCCCCAAACATCGAATAATTCAATAACAAAAATAGGATTAATTAGGAGCTCTTGCTTCATAAAAATACCTCCTTCTGTTTGACAATGATCACAAGATTTGGCGAAATCATGAACATCCTCGTGGATAGTAGGCCAATAATATCCACACAGCAAGATTTTATGATCAATTCGGATACCACTATGATGACCCCCAACAGGAGACGGATGGCACGCTTCCAATATACTCATCATCTCTACCTCAGGAACACAAAAATGAATAATTCCAGCAGAACAAATATGAAACAAATAAGGCTCTTCCCAGAAGAATTTTTTACATCAGACATGAACTTTCTCCTTTGGTGAAATGACAAATACGAAGGTACCATATCACTCACTAAGAAATTAGTGAAATCTGTGAACCAAGGGATAAGGTCATATGAGGCAGCCAATAACTGTTCGTCAGGAAACACATCATCTATCTCAACACCATTGTCTAATTTTAACATTGCTCTCTTTTCTAAATGGGACAAGTGATCAACCACTTGATTTTCTGTCCCTTTTCTATCTTTTTCCTCAAAATTGAATTCTTGCAATAATAACACACATCGAATTAGTCTTGGCTTTGCATCCTTCTTTGCCATAAGATATCGCAAAGTTTCATGGTCAGTGTGTACAATGAGTTTTTTTCCAAGCAAATAAGACCTAAACTTCCCGAAAGTGAAGACTACTACAAGCAATTCTTGTTTAGTGACAATATAGTTCTTATGATCTGCATTCAGTGCTTTGCTCACGTAGTATATGGGATGAAGAATCTTCTCTCGCCTTTGCCCCAATACTACGCCAAGTGCTACCCCGTTCGCATCACACATAATTTCGAACGGTTGTCCCCAATCTGGTGAAATAATGATCGGTGCAGAAATTAATTTTTCTTTCAACCCTACAAATGCTTTCAGACAAGAATCATCAAACATAAATTTCATCTCCTTTTCAAGCAATTTACACAATGGGTGGGCTATTTTGGAGAAATCTTTGATAAATCTCCGATAGAAATAAGCATGTCCTAGAAAGCTTCTAACTCCCTTCACAAAGATAGGTGGTAGTAGCTTTTCAATCATCTCGATCTTTGCTCTATCAACCTCAATACCCTTACGAGAGATCCGATGAGCGAGAAATATACCTTCTTTGACAATAAAGTGACACTTTTTCCAGTGTAGCATGAGATTGCATTCTTCACATCATTTCAAAACATCACCTAAGTGTGCCAAGCAATCATCAAACGAGTCACCAACTACAGAAAAATCATCCATAAATACCTCAATAGTATCTTCTACCATATCATAAAAGATAGACATCATGGAACATTGAAATGTAGCTAGTGCATTACACTATCCAAATGACATTCTCTTGAAAGCAAACATTTTGTAAAGGCTTTTATCACATATTTATAAAAGATTTCACCAAAATAGCACACCCATTGTGTAAGTTACTCGAGAAGGAGATGATCTCTCAAAGTCTGGAGCACCCTCCTCAGATGATGCTCATGCTCACCATGGCTCTGCGAGTATACCAAGATATCAGCAATGAAAACTATGACAAAGGAGTCCAGATACGGTCTTAATACGTGAGTCATCAAGTCCATGAAAGTGGCAGGGGCATTAGTAAACCCAAAAGACATCACTAGGAACTCATAATGGCCGTAACGAGTCCTAAATGTTGTCTTAGGGATGTCCGCAGCTCTAACCCTCAACTGATGGTAGCCAGATCTCAAGTCAATCTTAGAAAACACTGCGGTACCCTGAAGCTGGTCGAATAGATGATCAATATGAGGCATGAGGTAACGATTCCTCACCGTCACCTTATTCAGCTACCTGTAGTCAATACACATCCGCTTGGTACCATCCTTTTTCTTAACAAACAGAAATGGGGCACCCCAAGGCGATACACTAGGCATAATGAACCCCTTACCCAAGAGGTCCTAAAGCTGACCACTGAGTTCCTTGAGCTCTGCAGGGGCCATACAGTACGGTGGGATAGAAATAGGATGAGTATCCAGGTCCAAATCAATGGCAAAGTCAATATCTCGCTCTGGGGGTAAGCCACGAAGGTCGGCAAGAAACACATCAGCAAACTCTCATATTATAGGCACTAAATCAACTGTAGGGCCCTCCCTACTAACATCTCTAACATGCGCCAAATATGCCAAACATCCGCCAACCACTAGCCTCCGAGCCCGAACATAGGAAATCACTCCAATTGGCATGCGACTACAAGAGCCCTGCCAGACCACCGGTGGAAGACCAGGCATGGCTAAAGTAATGGTCTTGACATAGCAATCCAAGATGGCCCGGCGAGGGGATAGCCAATCCATCCCCAAAATCACATCAAAATCCACCATACAAAGCACAATAAGGTCGACCAGAGTGTCCTTCCCCCGAATAGTCACCACACAAGATCTACAAACCCGATCTACTACTAAAGAGTCCCTACTGGGGTCGAAACACTCAAAGGCACAGATAAGGGCTCAGGACTCACTCCCAATCGAGGAACACTATAAGCCGACACATACGAATAAGTAGAACTAGGATCAAATAAGACGAAAGAGGACTGATGGCATAAAAGAACCGTATATGTGATCACATCATCAGACTCCTCGGCCTCTACTCTAGCTGAAGCTGCATAGAAATGATCATAGGTGCCTCTACCCTGTGCATCCACTCTACCACCTATCCTGCCTCCCCAAGGACCTCCCCGAACACCCTGCTACTGACCTCCTACCCTAGCTAGAGGTGCTACCGCTCAAACCGATCTCGCGGCCTGAGGAGCTGGTAAAGCTAATCTAGAGATAGGGCACTCCCTAGACCAGTGACCAAGCTCCGCACAGGTAAAGCAACCCTGTGAAGATTTGCTCACCGCTGAAGGCCGGCCACCCCGACCTGATAAACCAGCCTGGAACCCACCTCGGCCCTGACTCGGGCCGGCACTATACCCACTCTGATGGTGCTGGTCACCCTTTGAGATCTGTACTGAAGCCTGGAATGGCCAACTGGGCTGACCTGGCTGGAACCTCTGATGAACCCGATCTCGGGTATCCCTCGGCCTATGACGGGTCCCATCATAGCTATCATCTGGCCTGGCCCTCTTGCCACTGCCCCCATGGGCCTCGCGATGGAGCTGCTCAATAGTGCGGGCGTGGTCCACCACATCTATAAAAGAATGGCCCACTCATAACATAGACTGTGACTCAATCCTCAGCTGCAGCCTCAAACCTCTAACGAAACATCGGACCCGCTCCTCCTCTGTAGGTAGAATCATGGTGGCATGATGGGACAACACAAGAAATCTGGTGTCATACTCAGATACTGTCATGGAGCCCTGCTTCAACCATGAGAACTCATCACGAAGTCGATCCCTGAAGCTCCATGGAATAGATCTAGTCAAAAAAGCCTCTGAAAACTCTGTCCACGATACCGAGAGTGATCCAACTGGCCTGGTCTTGATGAAAGAACTCCACCACTATCTGGGCGGTTCGTCCAGCTGATATGCCGTGAAGTCGGCTCCCCTCGACTCCACTAGGCCTAGAGTCTGCAGTCTCTCCTGGCAAGTAGTAATAAACTCATGGGCGTCCTCCCCTACAGCCCCAGAAAACCTCGGTGGTGATAGCCTGAGAAACACCCCGAGCATCTTCTGCTCTCGCAGTGGCATAACCCCGTCCAAAGGGTTCGTCTGAACCGCGGCTGGTGCTGGCGGCTGATGAACCCTTGGAGCCGCTACCGCAGGTTGGCCCTACTGTGCCGAAACCGGCTCTGGGACTGGTGCTGGGGCCGGCTGCTGCATACCCCCGATAGCAGCTAAAATCTGGGCAAGCATGCCTTGAAGATCAGGGGCGGCAACTGGTGCGGGTGGTGGCTGGGCTGGTCCCTGCCCCACCGGCTGAGGAGGAATCTGCTCTCTACGAGGCTCCACCTCCGGCTCTGGAGTCCTCGCTCTATCACTGTCTATTGTCGCAGCACCACCTCGACCTCTACTGCACGTGCGAGCCATCCTGCAACAGAGTGAAATAAGTGAGATTCCATGAAACCAATCAGTCAACGACGCACGAACAGGAATCAAAACAAGAAAACCTCATTCGGACACCCTGTAGCCTCCCAAAGATAAGTCACGGACGTCTCCGTACCGATCCGCAGGACTCTACTAGATGCTAGCTCTGTACAAATGAGACCAATGAACCTGGAGCTCTGATACCATCTTTTCACGACCCAATCTCTCGAGTCGTGATGGTGTCACCATCCAACCCGTAGGCCAGCCAAAACCCTATCCCAAAACATAACAGTAATGGGTCTGAGGGTGGAAACTAACCTCAACTAAGTGGAAACATAAACTGAGAACACACAAGATAAGGCGAAAATGAAACCAAAACTATATATATACAAGACACCTCCCAGAACCTGGAAGTCACAAGTACAAAACTACTAACAAAAGTACAAGTCCCAAAAGTGGACCACAGAAATAAACTGTCTCAAAAGCAAAAGACAAGTCAAAATATAAATACAGAAGGAGACCGGTAATCCCATAACACCATGTGCTCACTCTCGTCTCCTGAATAGACAGCTGCAGACTTGAACTCAACGCTGATAACTGGTGCTCGGACCTGCATCATGAAAACAAATGCAGAGTGTAGCATGAGTACCAAGACAACAGGTACTTAGTAGGCATCATAGGCCGACTGAACAAGATAGGTAAAAACAGGCAGACAAAATAGAATCAACACAACAGAGGTCAACAGAACAGGAATCGAGTAAACGAAAAGTAAATCTAAGAATATCACAACTAAACCCAACAGGGCCCCCCATAAAAACCACTAGGCACACTCAACCACAGACAAAAAAGAGCAGGAATGGACCCCCATAAGCCCGATAGGTACGCAGAGCATCTACACTATGGAAACAAGGGAACCCAACTCCAAAAGCCTTAACAACCATGGGCCTCAAACCCAAACCACCAGCCTCAAGCTGGAAATAATGGACTCTAACCATGTAACGTCAGCCTCGAACTGGAAATAACGACCTCGAACTGTAAATAATAGAACCTGAGCCTCGTACCCAAACCATCAGTCTTAAGCTGGAAATAACAGACTCTAACTGTGTAACGTCAGCCTCGGACTGGAAAATAACACCTCTCACTCAACAGTATCAAGCTGAAAATAATGGACTCTAACCGTGTAACGTCAATCTCGGACTGGAGCTAGCAGCCCTCGCTTAACTGTCTTAATCTGGAAATAACGGACTCTAACCGTGTAACGTCGGCCTTGGGCTGGAGATAGTCGCCTCAAACCAAATAAAGCCACCACTAACCAGCTCCACACAAGGCTAAACACCGCAGGACGCTGCCTCTACAAGGATATCAACAGAAGGTTCCAGCCTAGCACAACCCAACCGTCAATCGGTGCAATAGTACAATCTTCCGACAGCACCCTAGAACCGCAGAGATAGGGAGAGAAAGGATAGAAGGTCCGAAAAGCCACGAGTTCACCTAAACTAAGGCCTACACTATCAGACCCAAGTCTGTAATGCCAGTCTACAAGGATCTAGTCCATCCAAAATGACGTCGGATACATACTCAAGTCAACCAGGTGCATGGGACTAAGGCAACACTACCCTAACCTATTCTAAGGTCAAAAAATCACCGCAATAATCAAAACACAAGAAAATAACCCAAGTCCACGCATGCAACAACACATAACCACCCAACAGATAACCCATAATAAATCATCAACATCCCAATTCAACAACCCACACTCAAGCATGATACTAGCCCAAACAGTAAAAAAAATCAACTCTAAACGAATGAATCGGAGAAGAAGAACATAAATACTAGCTACCCAACCCAGATTCACACAAGTCGACAAGTAATTACGCATTCAAGAGCAATCTAGGAAGAAGGGAAGTTGTAATATACCAGAAGGACGATCACACTTGCTCCAAGTCACTCTGCCGGAGCTTTCCCCTTCGAACGGCCTCAGAATGCTACCACGCTGTCAAAAATAGAAGCTCAGCATCAATACGGTCGTTTAGACACTAAAATCAGCAAAATCGGAGACAACCCAAATTTTTGAGTCAAAATTAGGAAATATGAAACCCACCCCAAATTTTTCTGAATTGACTCCGTGAAGAGGTCCCAAATCTTCCCTCAAACTTGAATTCCAAAATGGAACACCCATGGGGGCTCGGATCAGCTCCAAACAACCAACAAGAAGAAGAAACACAAAACTTTACTAAATAGGCCTAGGATAGAAACTTACGCCTCGAATTCAAGGAAATTGAGGAACACCCACCACTCTCCGGCCAAGACGCACACAGCCAACTCAAATCTGAACACCCGAGACTTCGAATCACCGAAAACCGAAGAAAGATGAGGGAGATATGAATTTCTAAACATTCCATCCAAATGAGCTTCGACCTCCCTTTTATAAGCACTGCCAGCAAATTTGGCCGCTCTGGAGCTGATGGAACCGCTTGAAATCCGGTGTGATTTTCAGGACTCTGGCCAACCATGCTTCTAGCCTAATTTGGCCGCTCTGGAGCTGATGGAACCGTTTGAAATCCCATCTGAGGTCGTTTACCTGAAGTTATGACCGAAATCAACTTTTCAAGGTTCAAAAGCTCCCAAACAGGAAAATAGGCATAAAAACCAAATGAACGACCAGGCAACTGAACCTACAGTGCCAGCAAGTCAAAAATGACTTGAGGTCGCTACAGGAATGCTCTAATAACAGAAAAGAGGTACAAACTCGCAAATGACCTGAAGGGTCATCACATGATGGCATATAAAATCTTACAATGTGGGTACTATTGGCCTACGATCCACCAAGATTCGCGTGATTACACCAAATTGTGTGACTATTGTCAAAGAGAATGAGGTATTGCAAGGAAACGTGAACTCCAACTCACTCCTATTGTTGTAAATGAACTATTCGATGTTTGGGCCTTGACTTTATAGATCACTTTATGAGTTCTAATGGAATGAAGTACATACTTATGGCTGTTGATTATGTGTCCAAATGGATGGAGGCCGTAACTCTTACCAATAATGAACGCAAGAGTGTCACAACATTCCTTAAAGGAAATATCTTCTAGATTTTGTAGACCGTAGGCAATTTTCAGCAATGGAGGTTCCCACTATTGTAATAATTTGTTCAAAGCATTGCTTGCGAAATATGTGGTTCGACATAGTGTGGAAACTCCTTAACATTCACAGTCTAGTAGGCAAGTCAATGTTTTAAACCGTGCGATCAAGTAAATCCTGGCAAAGACTGTGAATGTGAATAGAACGGATTGGTCGAGAAAGCTTGATGACACGTTATGTGCATATCAAAATACATTCAAGACTCCCATGGTATATCTCCTTATCAACTTGTGTTTGGGATGTCTTGTCATCTGCCCTTAGAGTTAGGGCACAAAGCCTTGTGGGTGCTCAAAAAGCTAAACCTAGAACAGTGTGAAGCATCTAATAAGAGGCTGAATAAACTAAATGAGCTTTATGAGCTTCGACAAAATGTATATGAAATTCAGCCTTGTATAAAAAGAGAATAAAGAGGTATCACGACCAAAAGATTGAAAAGCAAGAATGTGCTCCTGGAGATCTAGTCCATCTGTTCAACACAAGATTGCGCTTATTTCCTAGTAAACTAAAGTCAAAATGGTTGGGACTGTACCTAGTAGTTCAAGTATCCCCATATGGTGCGGTCGAATTTGAAAATAATGATGGAGAGAGGTTCAAAGTTAATGGGCAAAGAATAAAAGCTTACATGGACACTATTGAAGAAATCAAGGTGGTGGAAACATGGGCTCTTGGTGAACACTAAGTAACCGTGGAGCCTGCATCGTGCCATGACATTAAATCAAGCGCTGTTTGGGAGGCAACCTAAGATGTCTTGTTTTTGTTTCTTTGTAATTTTCTCTTTTTAGCTTTACTCTTAGGTTAGCATAGGATACATTAGGGTTAGTTTAGTTTAGAGTCAAGGAAAAAATAAGGTAGGCCTAACGGTTGTTAGGTGTGAAGGTGAGAGTAGAAAAAACTGGAAAATTTTAAATTACAGAAGGTTCTACGGATGGGGTTTATGGGTCGTAGTTCAATCCACATCGTGTGGACTCTAGTCGTGGAACCCTAGATAACATTTGGTGCCGTACATGAGTTGTTCTATAAGCCCCATTTATGAGTTACGTTTAAATTAATGGACCATATTTGGTGCTCGTAGAGTTCAAGGTACATAACCAACTACCGATTTAGATCTATGAGTGCACAACACGACTTTTATAACAAACCATGATCAGTAGTCTGTGCTTGTTAATCACAGACATGTTTTTGAAATTCTCTTAAGTTATGAAGTAACTTCATGAAGCCTTTCCACGGATCATAAAAGTTTTCATGGCTCGTAGATGCACTTTTTGAAGTCTAAGTACAATACATTATACCCGATCTGGCCCGCGATCCCTTAGGTTTAAAAGAATCAAATTTTGATTTTTCCCAAATTTCCCCAAAATTTATGCTATTTCCTCCAAATCGTAACGATCATTCCAATTACTCATCACTTTCAAACCGTTACACCCTTCCCTCTTCTTCCCCAATAATCACAATTCTTAATCTCCACTCCATATAATCGACCACTGCCCACCCTTTCCATTTTTCATCTCCATTCATGTGACCACATAGTTTTCCTCGAATCTCAAACCAAACAAAAACATCAACGTCATCAGTGCCACAAGATCGATCAAGTGGGTCAGTTGAGGTTTACAAGTACGGGTACAACTCAATTTCACACTCACAACATCTCCTTCATTAAGTAATGTATATTATAAAACCATTCCCTCTGCAAATGAGGTGATGCACTTGAATTAGGGTTAATTTTTTTTATTCTTATAAACCCTAGGAATGATTGTACTCTATGTGTGTAAAAATGAGTAATGTTAATGCTTAAAAATTAATAAATCATCTTGGGTGGTTATTAAGTGCGATTGATAGGCTTAGAATTGAACTCAACACTGACCTGCGGTACCTTAACACATACAAAGGTCTTCAACAGATTGTGGATTACACCATGAGCCCCAGCTGCCCTTCGTAGAAAATTCCCTGAGAGTCAGTGTCTGATGTTCTCTTGCATATGCAGGACAAGCCCTATCTACAAGTCATAGAACCTTCTACGGCTCGTGGATAGGACTCATACATTAAGTTTTGAAATAATAAAGTTGACACTGAGAACTATGAGCCTGTGCACGATTCGTAGAAGCTTCTATCTGGGGACTATACATAGTTCAACAATCCTGAAATCCAATAGGCGATATATGGGGACTACATGTTGATCTACGGTCCATAGTATGATCTATGAACTGTATTGTATATTCATAGTTTCACCATCTATGACCTGAATTTTGGCCTATCTTGTTTACTAAAGGCTTTTATGGCTCATGGTCCTCTCCACAGACCGTACTAACCCAATCGTACGTCCTTATAAGAAAATATAGAAATTCGTACATCCTAGGCTTTTTTTCTTTGATTTGATTTCCATTTTAGCGCGTTTCTTAAATCCAATCCAATGCATGGGCAAAGGCTGATACACCATCTAAAAAGGTCGAGGCTTGTGCATTACACATTCTCATACAAAATGAAGTGACCAATAATGAACAAAGTGGCTACAACATTAGTTTTGACAAAATCACCAAGAACCAAACCACCCGTACTCACATTAAGCAACTTTCCACGACACCCGAACTGCTGAAAATGACTTCCTCCCCCCAAGACACTTATAGAGACTATTTCTCCCTAGTCTGAAGAGGGGAAAGGATTATCATATGTGAAAGCAAAAACATCCAATCAGGTTTGCAATAAGAGTCTTGTACCTCGCCATTAACTTCAAAATCACAAGACACACATGCACGCACTATTGGTACAATACCAAGGGACCCATATAGGTGGTTTGTTGAGAAAAAGGCTGACATATATGAGGAGGGGCGACTTTATCAATTCGGGGAAAGCCAAAGTGGAGTATATTTTAGGATCCACATATAGTGATGACAAATTTAGCAGCAGTTCTAGTCTTCCAGGTGATGTTCTCATGACACATTTAAATGGATGGATGCAACCCTGGAAAACTATTGCTCCCCCATGGTCTGAGAGTTCTATGCATCCTATTCTATGATAGTGGCACGAGATACACCAGCGAAGGCCAAAGAGGTTGACCAACCCCCACTCATGAGCACACTGGTTTGGAATGTTTCGGATTACATATCAGAGTGCACCATGTAGCATTTCCTTTATGTTCTGAAGTACGAGATGACTACACCTACAACTAAGTTTTACCACTACATGTGCACAATATGAGATCGAAACATAATAAAGGATACAACATATAAAGCTTAGATGATGAGATGGATTGTAGGTTACATAGCCGAAAGAGGAGTAGACGCCGAATGAATATCTGGTTTGGGTCCAATTAAGAAGGCCACACTATGTTTTGTCGGGAAGTTTTGGTGTGCCATAGTGTGATCCCGCCTATGCCCCACTATGGCACATAATACCCTAACCCCTGACCGTGTAGTATTGGTGGCGAGAATCCTGGCAGGATATGAGATTGATTTTGCCCGGTACATCATAGAGGAAATTCATGAGAGGGCATTCTGAGATAGCACGAGAATTTTGTTACCATGCATGATTTATCGATTGTGTCAGGACTCCGGAGTGCCATTTATGCAGCTGGTAGATCGACTGATTAAAGTGGCCAGAACAAAATATTTGGGGCTGATTAAAGATGACATAAATTCGGTCAGGTAGAGATCAGCTCCACAGCCTAAGGTTAGATTGCCGGAGTCGTTTAAGGGTCCGGTGGCAGAGCAGAGTGTTGATGGAGTTGTTCATGGGGATGCTACTACTATTCTCATACCTTTAACTAGAACCCCACTGGCATGCTGCACCCACATTATGCTGGCTTGGTCACCATGTTGGCCGAGTTCTTACAGAGCCTAGTTCAGAGATAGACATAGACTAAGTCTCAATTAGCACAGTTGATTCAGCAGATCAAGCCATGGGTCCAGACATCAATTGACCAGTCAGAGGAGCAGGTAGCTATGGGATGCAGACTATCATAGATGTGGTGGACCGTGATGTGGATTGATAGATAGATGCACTCGAGTAGAGGATAGCTATGTGCTTTTAGAGTATCCAGAATCTAGAAGTACATGATTTGCACGATGAGATAGATCAGCTCCGTTCAAATGTCATTGCCTTGGCCACCGCACCGGCATCACTCCTTCCCACTTTTACTTTACCTATGTTGGCTTCTGCATCAGTGATTGTAGATCTATTTGCCGATGAGGACCATCCACCGGTGCTTGGAAAATGACAGCATACTGATGATGATGCTATTTATGGATTGGAGGATAGAACCCGAAAGAAAGAGCGTCACAACATAGAGGTATCTAGAATAGAGAGCCACAACAAGCTATCAGAGCCTATAGTTCGAGCTTGACTACTGATGGAATCCCATCGGTTGAGTCTAAGATACTGACAGTTACCATGGGTTCCACACCCAGGACCCATCAACCACTATTTTGGACTCCAATGCTTAGTCGCCACATGTTTCTCTTCACCCTTGGTTTTATTTTTTAATTGTTGTGCATTGGGGACAATGCACATCTTTTTAGAGAGGGTGGGATAGTTTGTTTTGCTTATGAGTGTCTCGGTGAAGTCTGAGCATCCCAGACACTCATATGTATCCTTGGGATTTTCTTATTGTGTTCTTTCCCTGAGGACCTTTTATTTATGTTGAATTTTCACGTTAGGATGTTTTGTAAAATGTGAAAGAAGAATAGGAACGTATGATGATTGTTGATATTTAACTGAAAATAGGCCCCTCTAAATACTTTATGTATTATGTGGGTTCTGTTGATATGTTGACTATGTGGGATCAGTGCATGACATGACATATACTTATAGCACAAGCATGACTTAAGCTAAAACATGTACCGGATAAATCTATGACTGATAGTGTGACTTTGTGCCATGTATGTGAGATCATTGCTTCATTGTTACTGTGTATGCCAATTAAGAACTTTCCCATTACTCTTGCTGAGATAATTGAATGGTTGATTAGGAAAGGAGCATAGGCCATTGTTGAAAGTACCCCACTATGACGAAAAACAACCAACCAAATAAAAGTGTATCCCTCTATCCAAATCATTGAGCCTGAAATAGACTCTTTTATTTGTATTACCCAATTCACTT
This sequence comes from Solanum appendiculatum, assembly GCA_018342035.1. Lineage (NCBI taxonomy): Eukaryota > Viridiplantae > Streptophyta > Magnoliopsida > Solanales > Solanaceae > Solanum > Solanum appendiculatum. The sequence goes on along the minus strand of JAGDQO010002289.1, from coordinate 61,709 downwards.
TCCCCTTGTGTTCACGGTTAACCAATCTTTTGGCACTAGTCCCTCCTTGGACATTGTGCACCTCAACTTAGGTAAAATGCCAAAGTTGAGAGTGGATATTGTAGAGAAAAATAAGAAAACAAAGGAGTATGAAAAGAAGAGGGTAATGAGAAAAAAGGAAATAAATTGGTGTGGCAGCGAGAAAGAAAAAGAAAAAGAAATGATAAACAGAAGAAAAAGCATAAAAAAATAAGAATGAACTCCGCACCCGAACATTGTTGAGAAAAATTAAGGAAAAAGGAGAATGGGGGAGGGGTGAAATAAGTATTGGTTGCAAAAAGTGGAGTTAAGCTATGGTAGTGTCAAGGAGGGCAAAAGTCACTATTATCCAAATATACGACACATGTCCCCGATCCTACATTACATGCTAAGAAAGTCCTATACTGATCCTAATTCAACTGTTCGGGAGTCTAAGTATTGAAAATAAGGGCAAGCCTATGGTATTGCATATGCATGATTCAAATTTCTTTTTTGAGGGTAAGTATATACCTAGTCCCCATTCTTGAAAAAAAATCATGATAAGTGAAGGGGCGACTTTTTAGTAAGGGAACAAGTAGCACTATTGAGAATTCATTGTCTAGGTTATTGTCGTTATGTATATTACCTTGTCTATTGGCATTGTGATGTCATGTATTGATCCACATGTGTTAGATTTATAAGAAAATAATGATCAATGGTTGTCGAATGGATAAGGAGGGTGTCGTGATTGTAAAGGCCATCTGATTTCCATAGGTTCTTGATCTTCTTTTTCTTAGTGTTGTTATGTGATAGTTGTGTCGCTTGAGGACAAGCAATGATTTTAAGTTGAGGCTGTTGATGTGCTGCAAATTTACGATACTTGTAGTTCATTAAACTTGGGATTTTGTGAGTCTTTTAAGAGCTTGTTAGTAGAGTTCATTGGGTTTTGTCTTTGATTTGCAGGAGCACATGTTTTGGCAGTTGAGGTATAAAAGACAATGTTGGGAGTAATCTTTTGCCATCTATGAGCCATACTAAGAGTTGTGGTTTGAACCACAAGTCATAGATGGACTCATAGACGAGAGATCTAAAAGGTTGAGTTCTAGTCTGAGGTTCACGAAGATATAGTACAAACCGTACTTTGGTTTACGAGCCATAGATTAGTGGTCGTAGTTGCATATCAGAAGCTTGATAAATCATAACCTGAGGTGCATAAGTCATCAGTATGGGCCGTAAAAACTTCCAAGAGTCATAGACTCAAATTCATACAAAGAAGTACTAAAGATTTGAATAAGTGAACTTCCAGACAATGAAAGAAGATGACAGGTCATAGAAGTATGCATGGGTCATAGTTGGGAAACTCGTAGATGAGATTCAGAGAGTTGAAAATAGAGGGCTCAGACCATGACTAGACAAGATGGATCGTAGTCCTGACTGCAGACCATAATTATCATCCGTAGAAAGCGTCCTGAGGTTGAAGATCCATTGACAATCAACAAGAGGACTCCACGAACTATTAAATGGACTACGATCCATACATTTGAGTAGTAGAAGCTGTCGAATCCTTCTTTTGGAGATCAGTTTGGTTTTAGTCTTAGACGTTTATAAATACATTTCTTAGGGTTTAATTATTTTACTATGCTCATTTTTGAGTTTGGGAATTATTAGTAAACCACTTTCGCTTTTATTCTTGAATTCTTAGGATTATAATTATACTTTTGATCTTTGATTTTGGTTTTGCAATACAATTCAAGATTTTGGAGTTTTAACATTCATATTGTAAGTTCATGATTTTTCTTACACAAACTACTATGAATTGTGATCAAACAACTATGAGTAGGTAATTCCACAACTACGTTGTGGGAACCATGAGGAATTAACAATGTAGACCTAATAACTAGTAATTCTAGAATAGTGTACATGCATGTATTATTTTTTTTCCTTTGCTTTGATTGCTTTTTAATGGTGCAAACATTAGAACTCGCTTTATTCCTACTTACTGGACCAAGGGAGTAATGAATTGGAAAAGGGATTATATAATGAAGATTTGAGGCTATCAACCCTCATCTAATAGCTTGAATAGACCAAGGGATAGCTAATTTGGAATCAAAGGTAAGGGCTAGTAAAATATAGACCCATAGACAGACAAAATTGCGTGGTGATATTCATTTATTTAGGTGACCATCCACTTAGATGATAAATAACGTACAGATTTAGCATGCTACACACTACATAAGGTTACTACCTTAAAGTTCTACTGAGTTAAGGACTCGTAGGGAACACTAGATACCCTATTTAGTCTTTTATTGATTTCAAACACATTAATATGGAATTTTCTTACTTGTTACTTTCAATCATTACAATCAAATAATTTCATACACCCCCTTTTACAGAAATAATCTGACTAAGAGTGAGAATAATAACAATTGAGCTAAGTCTTAGTGTTATTCCTCATGGGATCAACCCTATCCTCTATTAGGTTTATTAATTGGACAACGACCACTTTATACTTCTTTTGGGAGGTGTAATTTGAGCATATCAACCAACTCCAAATCGTGAGTGGGGTAGTTGCACTCATGCAACTTAAGTTGCCTCGGCCCATAGGCTATAACCCACCTCACTGCATCAATACACAATCCAAACGAACGACGAATGCATCACAATACACTGTGAAGCCCTTACCCTCAATTGGAAGGGTCAATACAACAACAGTGGTAAGCGACTTCTTGACCTTCCGAAAGCTCAACTCATACTCCTCGAACCACTCAAATGAAACTTTAAGGTAAGTCAACCGGGTCAAAGGTGTTGCAATAGTCGAGAAACCCTCCACAAACCATTTGTAGTAGTCCGCTAATCTGACGCAGCTCCGAATCTTAGTAACAGAGGTGGGCATAGTCTAATCACAAAGTGCCTCAATCTTCGCCGGATCCACCATAATGCCATCCTTGGATACCACGTGCCCCAAGATTGCTACAGACTCAAGCCAAAACTCTCACTTTGAGAACTTGGCAGAAAACCATTGATATCTCAATGTCTGGAGCACAATCCTTAAATGTTGATCATGCTCTCCCCGGCTCCGCGAGTATACAAAAATATCATTAGTGAACACAATGACAAAAAAATCAAGGTATGTCCTAAACATACGCATAATCAAATTCATAAAGGTAGCAAGGGTATTGGTCAACCTAAAATATATAATTAGGAACTCATAAAGGTCATAACGAGTCCTAAATGAAATGGGCTAATTTCGTCATACGATCTACAATGACCCAAATCGAATCATATTATTGCCGGGTGCGTGGTAAATCAACAATAAAGTCCATATTCAAATCTTCCCACTTCCAAGTTGGAATACTAATATCTTGGGACAAACCTCCCGGCTTTTGCTTCTCAACCTTCACTTGTTAACAATTAGGACACTTAGCCACAAATTCTGTAATATGCTTCTTCATCCCATTCCCCCAATAGACCTCTCGCAAATCACGGTACATCTTAGTAGCTCCCAGGTGAATGGAATATCGAGAACTATGGGCTTCCGATAAGATTTGTCCTCTTAAGTCATCTACATCGGGAACACACAAACGACCTTGATATCGAAGCACACCATCTCCCCTTGGGAGAAAACCTCACCGGACTTCTTGAGCACCACTTCCTTCAACTCAACCAAATTAGGATCAAGATCTTGTTTAGCCTTTACATCATGAACAAAGGACGATTCGGAACCATTGTGAACCATAACACCACCTTTAGTGGAATCAATCAACCGAACACCCAATCGGGTTAATCTATGAACATCACGAACCAACTCTTCTTACCATCCTCAACATGAGCAATACTACCCATTAGCCTTGCCAGGATGATAGAGGACACTCATGTCATAGTCTTTTAACAATTCGAGCCACCTCCTTTGGCGAAGATTTTGATCTTTTTGTTTGAACACATATTGCAAACTCTTATGGTCGGTAAAAATATCAACATGCACGCCATACAAATAATGCCTCCAAATCTTTAAAGCAAACACAATCGTCCCTAATTCTAAGTCATGAGTAGGATAGTTCTTTTCATGAACCTTGAGTTGTCTTGAAGCATAAGAAATAACTTTCCCATTTTTCATAAGAACACATCCTAGCCCAATTCTCGAGGCATCACAATAAACCACAAAACCATCAGACCCTTCCAGTAAGGTCAACACTGGAGCCGAAGTAAGTCTATCTTTCAACCCTTGGAAACTCTTCTCACTTTCTTCGGACCAAGTGAACTTAACTTTCTTTTGAGTCAAAGCCGTCAATGGAGAAGCAATCGAAGAAAACCCTTCAAAAAATCTCCTATAGTAACCGGCTAAACCCAAGAAACTACGAATATCTGAAGGTGATTGAGGTCTAGGTCAATTCTTAACCGCATCCGTCTTCTTATGATCTACCTCAATACCTTTGCTGGAGACAATGTGACCGAGAAAAGCCACAAACCTTAGCCAAAACTCACATTTACTAAACTTCGCGAAGAGTTGTTGGTCCTTGAGGACTTGCAACACAATCCTTAAATGACTCACATGAACCAATACAAATGAGATATGAGGATTTGTTTACACTTGGACTGCCTACTTGCTGCCACTATAAATAGAAATACATAACTTTCTAAGGAAAGTTATAAGTTTCCTCTTGTCTCTTATTTTCCCTAATTTTTTTAATGGCTTCTCAAACAACTCGTTCTTCCATTTAATTATTTACCCTTTAAAAATAACTTCTTATAAATTCAATAGAATACTATCTAGTCTTAATAAACTTCAGTCGTGAACTTTTTAACATATGTATGACAATTCTGTTTAAATAGCATTGTCAAATGAGCAAATAATTTTATGTCAGTTTTACTATGTCAGGTGAAGAGTCTTTATCATCGTCTCCCAAGACACACCCCTCCTCGTCTTAGCAACTTGATACAACTATAATTAATACAATTTTAAATAAATCAATTGCAACATCCATGTATAAGTTTAATATTTACATTTAATTATCCTGGTTTTTTATACAATTACTCTTTATATAATGATCATAGGTGAGTTTATATTTTATCTTTAATTCTCATAAAATATTTATATAATTAAGTTACTTTATGTATAAGATAATTTTAAAAAGTTTAATTTTTATGTCTAATTGTCATGAATTATTGATTCAACTAGGTCATTCGTAAGATAATTACTGAGAAATATTTGTGATTAATTATATGATATAAATAAAATAATAACTAATGTATACATGTACTACTTTTTTTGGGAACTCAATTCATTTTATCTTTGTCATGGTTATTTTCTCATACAAACTTGTAATAGTTATTGAAGAATTTTCCCCTTTATTTCATAAGGATTGCAATGCCATGAATATGATTTTTCTTTATCTTTAATGTAAGATTTCATGTCCGAGGGGTGGTATGAAAAAAATATTTAGAAGAAAAGTAGTATATGGGGTAGAGCTACTACACAAAAAGATACGATAAATGATAAAATAAGATTAATCAATAAGAATTAAAGATAAAATGAGAAGAAAAAATTAAGATGAAAACGCGATCACACCAAATCGGTCGGTACATTGTTACCTAACGATTGATTTAAAGATGCGATATAATAAAATTTATTTAACAATTAAAACAAGAAGTGTATTCAAACTAACAATACAATACAATACCATAGGTAACAACCATCCAAACAAGGTGTAACAATTAAAACAAGAAGTGTATTCAAACTAACAATACAATACAAGTAGGTAATGATTAAACTTGGTAAATTACTCAAAATAGATATATGTACTTCATTGTCATGGCCCGATTTCTCGAGTAATGATAGCATCTACTATAACCTACTAGTAGGTAAGCCAACCATAACCCGAAACAACATGCAACAGGTATACAGGAAGAAACAATGCGGAAGCAACAATTCAAATACAATAACAAGAAAGATAGTGAAAGTAAACAAAAATATATAAACATCTCTCCCAACAACTGGAAGTCAAAGGTACAGAGCTGCTAATAACTTAGTAGAAGTCCACTAGTCAAAGGTACAAAGCTGCTAATAACCGAGTATAAGTCCCAAAAGTGGACCCAAAATACAAACACTTGTCTCAAAATACAAAAGACTAGTCATCAAAATACAGATGGAGATAGGTTGCAATGACCCTCTAGGTCATTTCTATATTTATGCTTTCTTTTCATCGTTTAGAGCTTTCCTATAACGATCCAAAATAGTTTCTGACTTGCTGGGACTGATAGCTTGATCACCTGGTTGTTCATTTGGGTTTTATGCAAATTTAAGTGTTTTAGAGCTTTTTAACATTTAACAGTTGATTTCAATCAAAAGTTTAGGAAGACAGTCTCAGAATGCAATTTTGATTATTCCATCAACTCTAGAAGGGTAATTTTAGGCTAATTGCATGGTTGGACCGGGTCCCAAGGCTTTCGGTGCCAGTTTGTGCCATTAGGCATTTAAGCCTTTAAGCTTTAGGCCTAAGTTTGACCTTGGTCAATATTCTTTGAAAAGATGCCCGGAGGAGAATTCCATCAGTGCAGTTAGCTCCACAATATCGAGTTTTATCTAGAATGACCCTTCATACAGATCCTGAAGCTCCTAGGCTAATTCTGAGCCCTCTTATAGATTTTTGCTTAAAATGGAGTTTGGCTGTAGAACCCACTTTTTGTCGAGAAGACCTCGGTTGAAAGTTTTGACTACTCCATTGAGTTTGTAATGTTGAATTTGATTGTGTTGCATATCATTTTGCATGCATGGGGCTCCAACCCAAGCTCGAACACCCGAGCGATGTCTAGAAGACTTTGATGGAATTTTCAAGTGCTTGATGTTGGTGCCACAACTTTTGTGTCCCTAAGGTTTCTTTAGCAGCTAGGGCTCCTCTTTAGCGGGCTAGGCCATCCAAGCAAAAGCCATTTTAGCAGCCTTGGCTAACTTAAGCGGTCACTGCTTTAGCGGCAAGGCAACCGGTTTAGCGAGCCTTGCCAGCTTGGGCCTTGTCTCTTAAGAGGCCTTGGCCTTGCTTAAGCGATGTCCAAATTTTGTCTTTGCCAGCTTGGGCCTTGTCTCTTAAGCAAAATTTTATGGAAAGGAAAAGCTCTGGAGATGAAATTTAGAGCGCGCACGATCAGCCTAAAGGTAGGTTACAACTTTTCATTCCTTAAATTGAGCTTGAATATGTGAAATCATGTTCAATTGTGTGAATTGGAGGTGGGGGCCTAGATGATCATGTTAAATTACTAACAAATCATGTTTTAGGCGTATTTTGGGATTTTTAAGGATTAGGAGCATGTTGACTGTGTTATGTGATCATCCTTACCTTGTGGTGTGCCTTCATTGTGGTTCTTATGATTGGAATGAAGCATGCTTGGTCCAAAACTAAGCTTAGACTAGTGATGCCTTAAACTTGCGATATGTGGAGCAATTTGGCCTTATTTCTTCCCAGACATCATTTTAGATGGTTTAGCTCCCTGTATACCGGAGTAGCAGACATGTGTCTAATAGAATGAGCATTATACTAGGTATTGACTCACCTTTGACAACCTTCTATCCACGCTTTCTCTTTCTATGGCCCCATGGACTGTGTTTAAAATTTCAAGCTTCGCTTGGCGACTTGGGATTGGAAATTTTTCGAGCTTGTATTATTGTTCTGATTATCTTAGGGTAAATGTTTTTCCACGGTGATTCTATAATGATTACTTGATATGAGATTCTTCGGCAGCCATTATATTCATAGCTTCAAGGTCTAGTCATGTTGCCCTTATCCTCTATGGAATTGATACACATTTGACTATAGCCTATTGGCCCTTTGATGGCCATCCGAAGTCCGAGGTCTGAGCTCTGCACTCCTTAGCTTTTGTCGCTTCTTATTGATTACTTCAGAAGCTATCCATGATTCGAGGTCCAGGCTATGCCTTCTTCGACTCTGGGACTCACCATGACTATTCTTTGTAGATTTATCTATTCTTTGTACATGTCGGGCTTATGATGGTCCGTTTGGGTTTTTACTTAAACTTGCGCACAAGTATGCCTTCTGGGCTTAACCCCAGTTAGGTTTAGTTAGTTGTAATTAGTTCTTTTCAAACTTAGTACACTCATGTGCATTTCTTTAAATTCCTCTTTGACTTCTATTGTGTCTAGATTCTATCATTTCACATTGTTTTTACATTTCCTACTCAATCGACCTATGATGCCTACTGAGTATCTTCAATTTTGCTACTCATGCTAAACTCTACACCCGTTTTGTGATGCAGGTCCGAGCACCAAATATCGGTATTAATCATTCGATTCTGTTGCAGCTTCAGTTTAGTGGCGGGGTGAGCACTTGGCGTTTTAGAATTACTGGCCTCTATCTATATTTTGATATCTAGTCTTTTGCTTTTAAAGCAATCTTTGTGTTTTAGGTCCACTTTTGGGACTTGTACTTTTTTGTTTAGACAACACGGTACATATGACTTCCAGGTTCTGAGAGGGAACTTTTTTATTATATCAGTTTCATTTACTTCAGCCGGTTGTTTTATTTTTGTTGTTAAATTATTTCTCTGCTTTGTTTCTACCCTTATATCCATTACTTGTTGTTCTAGATTACGAGTTGACTTACTTACTGGTGGGTTATAGTGTCATCATGACTCAATAAATTGGGTCGTGACAAGTTAGTATTAGATCCCCAGGTTCATTGGTCTCACTTATACAGAGCTAACATCTAGCAGGGTCTTACCGATCAGAGCAGAGATGTTTGTATCCTATCTTTGGGGGGCTATAGGGTGTCATTAGGAATGTTCTCTCTTTTGCGTCTCTTTCATACAATGTGTGTCTTATTCGTTTCATAGAATCTTACTAGTTCCATTCTTTCACTGAATGGCTCATACACGATGCGTGGCGGTTAGGGTTAGGGGTCAACCTCCTAGTACGCTAGGGCTGCAAAACCAACCCCAGAAAGAGAGAGGTATATAAAGCCTACAATGCACCCTCTAGAAGCTTATGTTCCTGTTCAGCCATTTGGGTTGGGACCTGCCCAACCACAACCCTAACCAGCTATGGCTCTCGATTTCCAAGAACCCATCGCTTAGTGTTTTGATCGTCCTTGTGGGTATGCATCACCAGTTGCAGCTGCACCAGCACCAGCCCCACCATGCTAATCTGCAGTAGAGGCACCTCAGCTCCAAGTAGCCCTTAGAGGTTCTTAGCCCGTGGCTCCGACTGAAGCTATACCGCTAGAGGAGTGAAAGAAACTCAGAGTATTCTTAAGACTATCACCTCTTTGATTTTTTGGGGCTATTGGATGAGTTTCTCACTTCTTTCCACGAGTGGCTACATACTTTTAGGTTGGTAGAGTCAAGAGGCGTCAACTTCAAAGCTTATCAGCTTGATAGGCCAGCCATATAGTGGTGACACTCTAATCTTAAGACTAGGCCAGTTAGGTCTCCTTCCGTGTCTTGGTCAGAGTTTTGTGAGGCTTTCTTGGCTAGGTTCATCCCCCGTTTCATCTGAGATCAACTTTGGGTTCAGTTTTCCAGGTTCGAGTAGGGCTCCATGACTATGAGCCCATTTAGATGGGATTTAAAGTTGGTCAAACTAACTTTAAAATCAGTTTTTGACTTAAGAGAGTGTTTGGCAATTAAAAAATAACTTAAAATAAGTCAAAAGTAACTTAAAATAAGTTAAAATTTAAATGTAGGGTGCCCCCTACTTATTTTTTAAAACTTATAAGTCATTCTACTTTGACCAAGTATATTACTTTTTTACTCGTAAATTCTTTTATAATGTTAACAACTTCAAGGGTATTTCAGACATTTTGATTAAAAAAGTGACTTTCAACACTTTTTTGCCAAACACCTCTAAAACACATAACTACTTATTTATAAAATAACTTTAAAGTTACTTTTTAAAAGTTATTTATTTTAAGTCAATCCAAACGAGCTCTATATCTGTCACGACCCAAGGTACCCCCTAGATGTGACATGGCATACAAGGCCCCGAGAGGACTCATACAAGCCACTTAGCATACATTCATACAAGATCATAAAGAAATAGAGTTCAAAAGAGATTTTCATATCAAAGCTTTTAAAGGAAACAGTGGAAGTCTACATCTCATGTCTCAAAGCCAATATAAAACAAGGAAATAAATTATGGAAAGTAACCCAATACAACATCCGAAATGAAAAGAAATACAAGAAAATAAGAACAACTAGGTTATGTCCTCGGATGGATGAGCACTCACCAAGTGTTCTATCAATCTTCTACTAAAGCTCTAGCCACGAGTGGATGATGAATCGCCAAGTCATACATCAAAGAAGTTAATGTAGGCAAGAGTATGCATTAGTACAATATAGTACCAAGTATGATAGCAATGCACATAAATGTATAAAACATGCTAGAATGAGAAATAATCATGACATACAATGGCCAAGCTAAAACATGATAAAAACATAAGGAGCATGAATCATAAATCATATACCAAGGCCAAAGCAAGCTAAATCATCTTTCGTTACTTTACTTTTGATCATCATAGGAACACTTGTGTTCATTAGTTGTAGGTAAAAAACAATAACCGACATATAAGACCATGTGAGCTATCAACATGGAATTTGATGTCTACCCTACATCGAAAGAGGGCCGCCCTACTTTGCCACGGTAGTACCCTGAACTTAACTTGTAGCTTATTTGGATCCACTAGCTAATGTCTATTATGAGACAATCATCCTATCAGGGCACATAGGTAAGGGATAAGGAGATAGCTACTAGAAACCCGACCTCTACTACGGGGGAGCTTCCATCTCAATATCCTCTCGGTGCTAAGCATATTTCCCACGAAATAGTTATTAACATATTCATATCATTATCCATGGAAAGGTACAACTAGGATTACCAATCAAAGAAAAATCATGTTTATAGACGTTTCATCTTCCATGGACTAGTCCAAGCTTACCTCATTAGAATAGCTCCTTAAGAACATGGGTAATCGCCTCTTTGTTCTTTTTAACTCATAATGGGAGTATTACATTAGAAAACCTTTCACAACTCAACCATAGCATCATCATGTCATAACTTTGGTACTTCACTCTCAAGGCACCCTTAATTCAATATTAAATTCATATGAGACATGCATAGCTTCATTAGCTTCATCATTACTTAGTTCATTATGCTCATATTTCATGGTTCATAGAGTTCATATGGGTTCATGCAAGCTCAACTCTTATCATGCAATTCAATGCAAGTTCATGCTTAGAAAGCCATAATTAAGACAATTTACCCATACTTGAAGGAACTCACATTATAGAGAAAAGATCATGCTTTTGACTTGAACATACTAAATTAATAAGATCATCCTCAATTTATTCATAATTCATGTATAATTTCATAGATATTTCATAAACTTCATTAATTCATAGCTCAACCCAACAATCAAAGCATAGATTAGGAAATTGGGGAGAATTAGCTTGGGATCATGGGGGTTCATGCAATCTTTACATCAAATCATATATTTTACGCTAATCCGTGCACTAAATTACTTTACCATGCTAGATCTGCACCAGGAATCATAAATTCAACAATTGAAATCATAATTGAAGAACCCATAAGAATTGACCAAAAACCCTAATTCAATTTGGGAAAATTGAACCTTGAAAACCTGGAAGGAAGGGAGGACCCATTCGAGGAAAGGACTCCTAATGGTGAACACTATCATACCTCAACAAAGCCCACAAAAAATTGATGAAAATTGATAGTCTTCAGTGGAGGATCCTAGCTTTCTTCTTCCTTGAAGCTTGAGAAGATTTTCTTAGAGAGAGAAATATTTGAGGGCGAAGAAATTTAGGAATGAGTTAGAATGAATAAAATTAGGCTTAGGAACTATTTATAGGGTCTGGATTAAGGGTATAACTGACTTAGATTAATAGTTAATCAATTAGGAAAAAGAACAAAAAGCCCTTAATTAAAAACTATCGGGGGCAATCGACAGTGGGGACCTACAGCCCGTAAGTCAAATGACGGATCATACTGTCCTTCTATCAAAAGATTCAGAACTATGTTTTGGGCTGAAAATTTGGCTAAGTCTGGAAGGCATCTACGGGACCCATCTACGGCCCGTCAACTGAACGATGAATCGTCCTTCTGCTCCGTAGGTCGAGATTCAGAAACTTGAAAACCCTGAAGTACACAGTGCCATCGACGGTTCCCCATCTAGGACCCGTCAATCCTCCTACGGTCCGTAGGTGGCCTTCGTAGATTACTGGTAACAGTTCAAAATTCTGTACTTTCCTTTCTTAGAAAACTTGGGGTGTTACAATATCTCCCCCTTGGGAACATTCGTCCTCGAATGAGAATCTAGACATCATAAGGAGGGTAGAAGACACAGACTAACAACCCAACCTAGCATGCAATCACATAAACGCACATATCCGAGGAGGAAACATCACCTCCAAGCTAAAGCATATTCAACACATAATTTCATGAAAACTTTTATGCAACTCATACTCAATGCACATAATCATACTAGACCCTCCATGAACATGCAAAATCTAGGAATCAACTGTGACACATGAGACCAAAAGAATGAACCATGAGGAACTAGGTACCTCAAGCTAGAGTAGGATCTAAAGGAAAGAGATGAGGATATAGGGGTATCATATCGGCCTCGGCCTCCCAAGTAGCACCCTCAACTAATTGATTCCTCCAAAGAACCTTCACGGAAGCAACTTCTTTGTTCCTTAACTTCCGGACTTGCTGATCTAAAATCTCAACCGGAACCTCTTCATAGGAAAGACTATCCTTTATGCTAAGATTTTCTAATGGCACTATAGATGTTGGATCACCCACACACTTTTTCAACAATGAGACATGGAAAACCAGATGCACCGATGCCAAATCACTAGGCAAATCAAGCTCATAAGCAACCTTACCAACACGTCTCAAAATCTGATATGGGCCTACACAACGGGGACTAAGCTTCCCTTTATTTCCAAATCTCATTACACCCTTCATGGGTGAAATTTTCAAGTAAGCCCAATCATCAAATTCAAATTCTAAATCTCTCCTTCTAACATAGGCATAAAACTTTTGTCGACTTTGGGCCGTTCTCAACCTTTCCCTAATAAACCGAACATTCTCCATAGCCTCGTACACCAACTCGGGGCCTATCAAAGAAACTTCACCAACTTCAAACCAACCTATAGGAGATCTACATCTCCTACCATAGAGAGCCTCAAATGGAGCCATACCAATACTAGAATGGTAGCTATTACTATAAGCAAATTCAATCAAAGGCAAATGATCATCCCAAATACCCTTGAAATCAATTTCACAAGCTCTCAACATATCTTCCAAAGTCTAGATAGTAAGCTCCGCTTGCCCATCAGTTTGGGGATGAAAAGTCGTACTAAGCTTAACACGAGTACCAAGACCTTTTTGGAACGACTTCCAAAATTGAGAAGTGAATTGTGCACCACGATCGGAGATAATGGATAAAGGCACTCCATGCAGCCTAACTATTTCCCTCAAATACAACTTAGCATAATCCTCCACCGAATAAGAAGTCTTGACGGGAATAAATGGGCTGACTTCGTCATTCGATCTATAACCACCCAAATCGAATCATATTTTCGCCGGGTGCGGGATAAACCAACAGTAAAATCCTTATTCACATCTTTCCACTTCCAAGTAGGAATACTAATATCTTGGGTCAAATCTCCCGGTTTTTGATGCTCAACCTTCACTTGTTGACAATTTTGGCTTTTAGCAACAAATTTCGCAATATCTTTCTTCATTACATTCCACCAATAGATCTCCCACAAATCACGGTACATCTTTGTAGCTCCCGGGTGAATGGAAAATTGAGAACTATGGGCTTCTGATAAAAATTTTCCTCTTAAGTCATCTACATTGGGGACACACAAACGACCTTGGTAGCGAAGCACACCATCTCCCCCTTGGGAGAAAGCCTTAATGGACTTTTTGAGAACCGCTTCCTTCAATTCAACCAAGTAAGGATCAAGATCTTGTTTAGCCTTTACATCATGCACAAAAGAGGATACGGAACCATTGTGAACAGTAACACCACCCTTAGAAGAATTAATCAACCAAACACCCAATCGGGGAAAACTATGAACATCACAAACCAACTCTTTCTTACCATCCTCAACATGAGCAACACTACCCATAGATAACTGACTAAGAGCATCCGCCACCACATTAGCCTTACTGGGGTGATAGAGAACACTCATGACATAGTTTTTTAACAACCCAAGCCACCTTCTTTGGTGAAGATTCAAATCTTTCTATTTAAACACATATTGTAGACTCTTATGGTCGGTAAATACATCCACATGTACCCCATACAAATAATGACACCATATTTTAAAAGCAAGCACAACCGCCGCTAATTCTAGATCATGAGTAGTATAGTTCTTTTCATGCACCTTGAGTTGTCCTGAAGTGTAAGCAATAACTTTCCCATTTTGCATAAGAACACATCCTAACCCAATTCTCGAGGAATCACAATAAACCACTAACCCATCGGATCCTTCTGGTAAAGTCAATATCGAAGCCGAAGTAAGTCTATCTTTCAACTCTTGGAAACTCTTCTCACATGCCTTGGACCACATGAATTTAACCTTCTTTTGAGTCAAAGCCGTCAATGGAGAAGCAATCGAGGAAAACCCTTCAACAAACCTCCTATAATAACTGGCTAAGCCCAAGACACTATGAATATCCGAAGGTGATAGAGGTCTAGGCCAATTCTTAAACGCATCCATCTTCTTAGGATCTACCTCAATACCTTTACCGGAGACAATGTGACAAAGAAAAGCCACAGATCTTAACCAAAACTCACATTTACTAAACATCGCAAGGAGTTGCTAGTCCTTGAGGACTTGCAATACAATCCTCAAATGATTAGCATGCTCATCCTCATTCCTTAAGTAGATCAAGATATCATCAATAAACACAATCATGAACATATCAAGGTATTGTTTGAACACCCTATTCATTAAGTCCATAAATGCGGCCAGAGCATTTGTCAATCCAAACGACATTACCAAGAACTCGTAGTGACCATACCTAGTTCGAAAAGCCATTTTCAGAATATCCTCCTCTTTCACTCTCAATTGGTGATAGCCCGAACGAAGGTCGATCTTAGAAAAATAACTAGCCCCTTGAAGTTGATCAAACAATCATCTATCCTTGGAAGAGGATACTTATTCGTAACAGTAACCTTATTCAATTTACGGTAGTCAATGCACATACGGAGTGAACCATCTTTCTTCCTTACAAACAAGACCGAAGCACCCCATGGGGAAATACTTGCACGGATGAAACCCTTATCCAACAAGTCTTTTAATTGCTCTTTTAATTCCTTAAGTTCCGTCGGGGCCATTCTATAAGGAGGAATAGAAATAGATTACGTATATAGGAGAAGGTCAATACCGAAGTCTATTTCCCGCTCGGGAGGAATACCAGGTAAATCATCAGGAAATACTTCTGGAAACTCATTAACAACGGGGACCGACTCAAAAGTAGGGGTTTCAGAATCTATATCTCTCACCCTAACAAGATGGTAAATGCAACCCTTAGAGATCATCTTTCTAGCTTTTAGGCAAGAAACAAATTGGCCTCGAAACATAGAATTTCCCCCCTTCCACTCTAGGATAGGCTTATTTGGAAACTGAAACTTGACCATTCGGGTCCTACAGTCAATAGAAGCATAACAAGCATGCAACCAATCCATCCCAAGAATAACATCAAAATCTAACATATCGAGCTCTACTAAATCAACATAAGTGGCTCTATGGAATAAGGAGACGGGGAAATTTCTATAGACTCTCTTAGCCACGATAGATTCTCCAATCGGAGTAGAAACACTAAAAGGATCTAGCAACACATCCGGAACAACATCAAACCTCATAGCCACATATGGCGTCACAAAAGTCAAAGTAGAACCGGGATCAAGCAAGGCATAAGCATCAAAGCAAAATACTTTCAACATACCGGTAACAAAATCGGGCGAGCTCTCTTGCTCATGACGAACTTGAAGTGCATAGAATCGGTTTTGCTTAGGAGAATTCAAACACAATCCACCCGGTGAAGCTTGCTTATTCTCTCTTCCCTTAGCCGTGAGAGATGGACAATCTCTCATCTTGTGACCACTCTTTCCACAATCATAACAACCATCCGTACTGGCTAGACATTTGCCCTCATGTTTTCTTTCACATTTAGTACAAGTAGTTGATGAGAAACCACTACCATTTCCTCCTTGAGGCTTAGGGTTAGGCACCCTATCTTTGTTGAACTTAGGAGGAGCATTGGATGAGCCTTGACCGGAGAACCTTTGTCGAAATCTAGGATGACCATGTCCATCGAACCTTGAGTGCGAGAAGTTACCATCACCGGTCCTTGCCCTCTTAGTCTCTCTAGACCTTTCCTTAAGCTTTTCTTCCTCTATTTCTTGAGCATACACCATGAGACGAGAAATATCCATATCATTAACAAACATAGCGGTGCGGCACTCTTTAACCAACATTACGAACACTCCCGAAACAAACTTACTCATTCTTGCTCGAGGATCGGCAACTATAGAAGGAGCATATCGAGACAATTGTGTGAACTTCAAAGCATACTCTTTCACACTCATACTTTCTTATCAAAGATTGATGAACTCAAGCACCCTTGCCTACCTCATCTCAAGGGGAATAACCTATCAAGGAAAGCAACCTTGAATTTCTCCCAATCAAGAGGACCCTTATTAATTGCCCTCTCACTCTTCCATTGATTGAATCAAATTTGGGCAACACCCTTGAGTTGATAAGCGGCCAACTCCACCTTATCTTTCGGTGTCACACCCATGATCATCAACACCTTGTACACTTCATCGATGAATTCTTGAGGATCTTCCTCAACCTTAGAGCCATGAAATTCTGGACGGTTCATTCTAGTAAAGTCCCTCACTCTTGATGCCGCCGTACCCACATTTGGGTTCATGGGAGCAACAACATCTCTATTTGCTTGACCCGTCACGGCTTGAGCCAACAATTGGAAAGTAGCCCTAAACTCTAGATTAGTTACTTGTTTGGCCAAAGGGTCGACCGAAACTTGAGGAGCTTGAGGAGGAGCTTCTTGTTGCATATTCTCTCCCATATTTCTTCTAGCGTAAGCACTTTGGGTCACCATATCCTGAAACGCATAGGATAGGGATTAGGAGAGAGACATATAGAGTTAAACTCTATAGCACGACTTAAAAGTAATGAAGAAGTGTAGTTTCTTAAACGCCTTATAGCCTCTCATTCATAAGTGTGGCGCGCTTCACACTCATGAACAAGTCTCTACTTGACGCGGCTTATGAGACATCCTAGGATCTTTCTAAAACCTTGTGCTCTGAATATCAAGTTTGTCACGACCCAAGTTGCCCCCTAGATTTGACATGGCGTACAAGGCCCCGAAAGGCCTCATACAAGCCACTTAGCATACATTCATACAAGATCATAAAAAGATAGAGTTCAAAAGAGATTTGCATATGGAAACAATGGAAGTCTACATCTCATGTCTCAAAGCCAATCTAAAACAACGAAATAAAGTTTGGGACGTAACCCAATACAACATCCGAAATGAAAAAAAATACAAGAAAATTAGAACAACTAGGCTATGTCCTTGGATGGATGAGGACTCACCAAGTCTTCTATCAATCTTCTACTAAAGCTCTAGCCACGAGTGGATGATGAATCGCCAAGTCATACATCAAAGAAGTTAATGTAGGCAAGAGTATGCATTAGTACAATATAGTACCAAGTATGATAGCAATGCACATAAATGTATAAAACATGCTAGAATGAGAAATAATCATGACATACAATGGCCAAGCTAAAACATGATAAAAACATAAGGAGCATGAATCATAAATCATATACCAAGGCCAAAGCAAGCTAAATCATCTTTCGTTACTTTACTTTTGATCATCATAGGAACACTTGTGTTCATTAGTTGTAGGTAAAAAACAATAACCGACATATAAGACCATGTGAGCTATCAACATGGAATTTGATGTCTACCCTACATCGAAAGAGGGCCGCCCTACTTTGCCACGGTAGTACCCTGAACTTAACTTGTAGCTTATTTGGATCCACTAGCTAATGTCT
This sequence comes from Solanum appendiculatum, assembly GCA_018342035.1. Lineage (NCBI taxonomy): Eukaryota > Viridiplantae > Streptophyta > Magnoliopsida > Solanales > Solanaceae > Solanum > Solanum appendiculatum. The sequence continues at coordinate 43,577 of JAGDQO010002289.1, read as the reverse complement.
ATTATGAGACAATCATCCTATCAGGGCACATAGGTAAGGGATAAGGAGATAGCTACTAGAAACCCGACCTCTACTACGGGGGAGCTTCCATCTCAATATCCTCTCGGTGCTAAGCATATTTCCCACGAAATAGTTATTAACATATTCATATCATTATCCATGGAAAGGTACAACTAGGATTACCAATCAAAGAAAAATCATGTTTATAGACGTTTCATCTTCCATGGACTAGTCCAAGCTTACCTCATTAGAATAGCTCCTTAAGAACATGGGTAATCGCCTCTTTGTTCTTTTTAACTCATAATGGGAGTATTACATTAGAAAACCTTTCACAACTCAACCATAGCATCATCATGTCATAACTTTGGTACTTCACTCTCAAGGCACCCTTAATTCAATATTAAATTCATATGAGACATGCATAGCTTCATTAGCTTCATCATTACTTAGTTCATTATGCTCATATTTCATGGTTCATAGAGTTCATATGGGTTCATGCAAGCTCAACTCTTATCATGCAATTCAATGCAAGTTCATGCTTAGAAAGCCATAATTAAGACAATTTACCCATACTTGAAGGAACTCACATTATAGAGAAAAGATCATGCTTTTGACTTGAACATACTAAATTAATAAGATCATCCTCAATTTATTCATAATTCATGTATAATTTCATAGATATTTCATAAACTTCATTAATTCATAGCTCAACCCAACAATCAAAGCATAGATTAGGAAATTGGGGAGAATTAGCTTGGGATCATGGGGGTTCATGCAATCTTTACATCAAATCATATATTTTACGCTAATCCGTGCACTAAATTACTTTACCATGCTAGATCTGCACCAGGAATCATAAATTCAACAATTGAAATCATAATTGAAGAACCCATAAGAATTGACCAAAAACCCTAATTCAATTTGGGAAAATTGAACCTTGAAAACCTGGAAGGAAGGGAGGACCCATTCGAGGAAAGGACTCCTAATGGTGAACACTATCATACCTCAACAAAGCCCACAAAAAATTGATGAAAATTGATAGTCTTCAGTGGAGGATCCTAGCTTTCTTCTTCCTTGAAGCTTGAGAAGATTTTCTTAGAGAGAGAAATATTTGAGGGCGAAGAAATTTAGGAATGAGTTAGAATGAATAAAATTAGGCTTAGGAACTATTTATAGGGTCTGGATTAAGGGTATAACTGACTTAGATTAATAGTTAATCAATTAGGAAAAAGAACAAAAAGCCCTTAATTAAAAACTATCGGGGGCAATCGACAGTGGGGACCTACAGCCCGTAAGTCAAATGACGGATCATACTGTCCTTCTATCAAAAGATTCAGAACTATGTTTTGGGCTGAAAATTTGGCTAAGTCTGGAAGGCATCTACGGGACCCATCTACGGCCCGTCAACTGAACGATGAATCGTCCTTCTGCTCCGTAGGTCGAGATTCAGAAACTTGAAAACCCTGAAGTACACAGTGCCATCGACGTTTCTCCACCTACGGCTCGTAAATCTTCCTACAGTCCGTAGGTGGCCTCCGCAGATCACTGGTAACAGTTCAAAATTTGGCACTTTCCTTTCTTAGAAAACTTAGGGTGTTACAATATCTGAGTATGAGGTGAGGTTTCACGAGCTCTTCTGCCATGCTACTATGATTTTACCTACAGAGAAGGAGAGCGTTTGGTGCTTCGTCAGGGGTTTTAGAATTAAGCTGTATATTGATACCCAAGCTATGGTCTCCATGGGCCATTCTTTTCTTAATGTAGTTTACCACGTCCATACTATTGAGCATCTCCATTATGAGGCCAATTGAGGTAGCGATAAGAGAGCTAGGCATGAGGACAGCTATGTCGGGTCCCGTTCTAGGCCTAAGGACTTCTATGATAGGTCCTGACAATGATTTTAGCAGGGTCAATCCAGTCGGCCTATTCAGGCTTCACTACAAGCTTTAGAGGGTGACTAGTATAGTCGGAGTGGTATCGGCTCGACTATGAGTTAAGATGGGTCTCAGTAAGGTGCTTCAGGTTGTGGCGGCCATTACTTTGTGGGTTGATCATCACAGGGTTGCTAAGATTGTAGGGAGTTTGATCTTTGGTCCAGAGATTGCCTTTTACGTAGCTGGATTGCTCCAGGTCCACAAGCAGCTCTGCTAGCTCCACTAGCAGTACCTCCAGTTAAAGGTAGGGACCTGCGTTAGGACCATCGTGGTGGTCACCAAGGTATTTGGGGTGGTCCCAGGGAGGTAGGTCACGTGGAAGGATAGATGCCCAGGGTAGAGGCGGACAAGCTCACTTGTTTGCAGCTCTAGTGGGGATAGAGGCTGAGGTATCGGATAATGTGATCACAGGTAAGATTCCCTTATGCAATCACCCAGCCTCATCTTTATTTTATACGGGCTCTACCTTTTCATATGTTTCTATAGATTATGCTTACTGTTTGAGTATAAGTTTGGAGCCTTTGGCAGCGTCATTGTCTGTTTTGACGACTGTGGGTGAGCCTTTAGTAGTGTATTAGGTATTTCGATCTTGTTTGGTGACTATCCAGGGGTGTGACACCCAGGCTAACCTTATATTACTTTTTATGCTGGACTTTGATATGATTCTAAGCATGGACTGGGTATACCTCTACCATGGGGTCTTAGATTTCTTCTCTAAGACTGTTACCTTGGTGATGCCTAGTATTCCTCCAGGGGTATGGCAGGGCTCTTGTAGTAGCTCAACGGTTAGACTTACCTCAATTATTTGGGCTTGAATACAAGTCGCTAGGGATTGTTTATCTTATTTGGCCTATGTGCAGGATGTGAGTAGAGAGGTTCCTTTAATTGAGTCAGTTCGTATTGTCCATGAGTTTGTGGATATGTTTCCTACCAACCAACCTGGCCTACCCCAGAGGGTGTTATTGATTTCACTATTAGCCTTGAGACGGGTACTCATCCTATTTCTATTATGCCTTATCAAAAGGCCCCACAGAGCTCAAAGAGCTTAGTGTTCAACTTCAGGACCTCTTGGACAAGGGGTTCATTTGGCGTAGTGTATCGCCTTGGGGTGTCCCTATCCTGTTTGTGAAGAAGGATGACGACTCGATGTAGATGTGTATTGACTACAGGTAGTTAAGTAAGGTGACGGTGAAGAACCATTACTCCACGCCTCATATTGCTGATCTATTTGACCAGCTTCAGGGTGCCCCATGTTTTCAAAGATTTATTTGAGATCTGGTTAACATCAGTGGAGGATTAGGGTATCAGACATCTCTAAGACTACATTTAGGACTCGTTATGGCCACTATGAATTCCATGTGATATCTTTTGGGTTGACTAATGCCCCTGCCACATTTATTGACTTGATAATGCGGGTATTCAGGCTTTATCTTGAAGCATTCTTCATAGTGTTCATTGATGATATTCTGGTATACTCGCAAAGCAGGAGAGAGCATGAGAAGCAATTGAGGATTGTGCTTCAGAATTTATGAGATCAATGACTTTATGCCAAGTTCTCAAAGTTCAAATTTTTGCTTGAGTTAGTAGCATTTTGGAGGCATATAGTGTCCAAGTATGGCATCAGGGTAGATCCAGTGAAGATTAAGGATATTCGTGATTGGGCTAGGCCCACTTCAATTACTGAGATTCAGCACTTCGTCAATTTAGCGGGCTACTATAGACGGTTTGTAGAGGGCTTCTCTACCATTGCAGCACCTTTGACCTAATTGACTCATCTTGGTGTTCCTTTTGAGTGGTCTGAGGAGTGTAAGTTGACCTTTCGGAAGCTCAAGGAGTTGCTTACCTACTCTCATGTATTCACTCATCCAGTTGAGGGTGAGGGCATCATGGTGTATACTGATGTATCCAGTGTTAGATTTGGTTGTGTATTGATGCAGCAGGGCCGGGTTATTGCTTATGCATTGAGGCATCTTAATTAAGTTGTGTGAGTGCAATTACCCCACTCATGACTTGGAGTTGGCGGTGGTAGTTTTTGCACTTATGATCTAGAGGCACTACTTGTATGGGGTTCGTTGTGAGATCTATACTGATCACAGGACTCTTTAGTACATCATGAGCAAGAGGGCCCTAATTTGAGGTATCGCTGCTTTAAGCTCCTAAAGGACTATGGCATCTCTATTCTCTATTATACAGGCAAGGCAAATGTAGTAGTGGATGCCTTGAGTCATATGGTGGTGAGTATGGGTAGTCTAGCCTTCTTGTCTTCTAAGGAACGACCTTTGGACTTTGATATTTAGTCCTTAACCAATAGGATGATTCAGTCGTATATTAAGATTTTAGGCATGTGTTGGCCTATGTGAGAGTTCAGATTTCTTTGCTTGAGGGGATTTGTGGCTACTAGTCTGAGGATGAGACCTTGGTGGATCTTTGATATCGAGTGTTGGAGGGTGATGGTAGTCAGGCTACCTTAGACTCAAATGGGGTATTAAGATTTATTTATCGTATCTATGTTGTGAGAGTTAGGGACTTGATTCATTTGATCCTTCATGAGGCCCATTATTTTAGATATTTTATCCATCCTAGCACGCATAGATGTGACATGATTTGAGGCAGCATTATTGGTGGAGTGGCTTGAGGAAATACAATTGAAACTATGTTTCCTATTGCCTATATTGTCAGCAGATGAAATATGAGCATTTAAGGCCTAGTGGTGAGTTTTAGAGATTACCCATTTCGGAGCTGATGTGGGATAACATCACTATGTATTTTTTATTGGTTTGCCTAAGACTTCTAGAGGTGTTGATAACATCTGGGTCATCATTGATCGATTGACCAAGTCAGCACACTTCCTCCTTGTTCAATCTTCATTCAACATCGAGAGGTTAATTCATATCTATATTTGGGAAGTGGTTCGTCTTCATGGTGCGCAAAAATCTATTATCTCAAATTGGGGAGCTCAATTCACTTTTTTCCTTTGGAGGACCTTACATGAAGAGTTGGGCAGTTGCGTTGACTTTAGCATAGATTCCACCCACAAACCAATGGGCATTCAGAATGTACTATTTAGGTTCATTAGGATGTTTAGGGGTTACTTGGACCAGTACTTGCCTTTGGTGGAGTTTTTATACAACAACTACCACTCTAATATTCAGATGGCCCTATTTGAGGCCTTATTTAGTAGTCGTTATCGCTCTCTGGTTGGTTGGTTTGATTCTACAAAAACGAGGCCGCAGGGTACTAATTATATTTAGGAGGCCTTGGATCAGGTGTGGGTGATTTAGGATAGTCTTAGGGCAGCTTAGAGTACACCAGAGTTATGTTGATAGTAGAGTAGGCATCGACCTTTGAGGTTCTTAGTTAATAATCATGTATTCCTCTGTGTCTCGCCCATAAAGGGTGTGATGAGGTTTGGTAGGCGGGGCAAGCTTAGGTTAAGGTATAATGGTCCATTTTAGATCCCGTGGACAGTTGGTGAGATTGCATATAAGTTGGCCTTACCTCCGACATTTTTAGGTATTCACCAAGTTTTTCATGTTTTGATATTGTGCTGGTATGTTCCTGATGACTCTCATGTGCTCTAGTATGATGCGGCAGAGTTGGATTACCATTTAACCTTTGTGGATGAGCCAGTTCTTGCAAGAGATGTGAGGTGTTTGCATTCAAGAGTAATTCTTGTGGTGAACATCTATTGGAGGCACCATCAAATCGAGGAGGCTACCTGGGAGATCGAGCATGAGATGCAAGAGTAGTTTCCCAACTTGTTTGATCCTTCAGGTACTTTTTGACTCTTACTATCGTGGATGAAAGTCCTTTTAGTAGTGGATGTTGTAATTAACCTCCAAGTCATTTATGTGTTTATGCATTTTCATCATTTAGAGCATTCCTATAGCGACCCTAAGTCATTTATGACTTGCTGGGGCTGATAGCTCAGTCACCTCATCGTTCATTTGGGTTTGATGTGAATTTTTGTGTTTTGGAGCTTTTGAACGTTTAATGATTGATTTCGATCAAGTTTTTAGGAAGACAACCTCTGAATGCAATTTTGACGGTTCTATTAGCTTTGGAAGGGACATTTTATGCTTACAGCATGGTTGGCTCGGGTTCTGAGGCTTTCGGTGCGAGTTTGTGTCATTAGGTGTTTTAGCTTTTATGCTTTGGGCCTAGATTCGATCTTGGTAAACATTTTTGTTAAACGTACCAGGATGAGAATTCTATCATTACGGTTAGCTTCGTAATGTTGAGTTTGTTCTAGAACTACCATGGAGGTGGATCTCAAGGTTCTCGACTAATTCTGAGCCCTCTTTTGGATTTTGGCTTAAATGGTGTCTTGGTGAGGCACCCACTTTTTTCGAGGCGATCTCAGTTAGAAGTTTTGAATGTAACATTGACTCTGGAATGTCAAATTTGATTGGGCTGCATATCTTGTTTGCATGCACGGGGCTCCGAACCAATCCCGAGCACCTGAGTAGAGTATGGAGGACTTTGATGAAATTTTTTTATGCCTGATGTTTTTGCCCCAACTTTTGCGGCCCTGGGTTTTGTTTAGCTTCTAGGAGTCCATTATAGTGGGCTAGGCCAGCCAAACAGCAGCCTATTTAGCGGCTTTGGTTCGCTTAAGCAGTCACCGCTTTAGCAGCCAGGCAGCCGCTTTAGCAAGCCTGGCTAACTAGGGCCTTGTCGCATAATAGTCCCTAGCATCTAGGGTCTCACTTTTGTGAGACCTGCCCCTTGTGCCCAGCTGCTTCAGTGGCATTAGTGGCCACTTTTGCGACACCGTATTAGTCATAAAAAGACTATGCGCAATCAGCCTTGAGGCTCATTGTACTTTTGCGACTTTTCACTCTCTACGGCTCCAAATGTAGTGATTCAAAGTGTGGTGTGATTAGGAAGCTTGAGGCTACTTGGGTATGTGGTCAAGGAGTTTCCAAGAAGCTTTATTAGAGGTAAAATCATTGTTTCTTAGCTCAATTCTTGTTCTTTAATGGAAGAAAATTTCACGTTAGTGATTCTTTCTATTCCGAGCCCCGAATTGCATTTCATTTTGGAACACAAGTTCAGGGGACTAAATTGGACCCTTTAACAGAGTCGTTTCTAAAATTTCTAGTGCAGGTCCCATGATTCTTGTTTTGACTCCAATTTGGGTCCATTTTGATTTTAGTGAATTTGGTGTCTAAACGACCATATTAACATTGTGATTCTTTATTTGATAGAGTGGAAACATTTGTAGGTCGTACGGTTAGGAAAAGCTCCAGAGACATGATTTGGAGTGCGTGTGGTTAGCCTAAAGGTAGGCTATAGCTTCCCATTCCTTAAATAACCTTAAATATGTGAAATCATGTTGATCTGTGTGAATTGGGAGTTGGGGCATAGCCTCTTATGTTAAATTACTTAGAAATAATGTTTTAGGCATATTATGGGATTTTTGGGATTAGGGGCATGTTGACTGTGTTATGTGATCATCCTAAACTTGTGGTGTACCTTCTTTATTGTTGTTGTGATTGGATTGAAGCATGTTTTGCCTTAGTCTAGCTCAGACTAGTGATGCCTTAGACTTTAGATATTTGGAGCCATTTGGACTTATTTCTTCTCCGATGTTATTACAGGCAGTTTAGCTCCCTGTACACCTGAGTAGCAGAATTGGGTTTGATAGAATGAGCTTTAGACTAGGCGTTCACTCAACTTTGATGACCTTCAATCCACTCTCCCTCTTTCTATGGCCCAATGGGTTGTGTTTGAGATTTTGGCTTCGCTTAATGACTTGGGATTGGAGTTAGTTTGGTTTGAGCTTGGAGTATTGGTCTTGTTATTTGAGGGTGGACATCGTTCCATGAAGATTCCATGATAATGACTTGATATGAGATCCTTCGGCAACCATTAAAGTCACAGATTCAATGTCTCGGTATGCTTCCATTATCTTCTATGGAGTTGATACACATCTGGCTACCACCAATTGCCCCTTTACGGACCATTCGTAGTTCGAGGTCCGGGTTCTGCACTCCTTAGCTTTGAGTGGCTCTTATTAGTTACTTAGGAGGCTATCCGCAGTTCGAGGTCCAGGCTACGCCTTCTTCAGCTCTGGACTCATCGTGACTTGTTCTTAGTAGATTTAGCTGTTTTATGTGCGTGTCGGGCTTATGGGGGTCGTTCAGGTTTTTACTTAAACTTGCACACGAGTGTACCTTCTGGGCTTATGGGGGCCTAGTTAGGTCTAGTTAGTTGTACATAGTTCTTTTCAATCTTAGTACATTCGTGTGCATCTCTTTAAATTCCACTTTGACTTCTGCTGTGTCTAGATTCTATCGTTTCACATTGCTTACTTTTTCTGCTAAGTTGGCCTATAATGCCTACTGATTACCTTTAATTTTGGTACTTATGCTACACTATACATCTATTTCATGATTCAGGTCTGAGCACCAGCTACCGGCATTGATCATTCGAGCATGTTGTAGCTTCAGTTAAGAGACGAGCTGAGCACTTGGCATCCTAGACTTACTGGCCTCTATCTTTATTTTGATAGCAAGTCTTTTGGTTTTAGAGACATGCCTTGTGTTTTAGGTCAATTTTTTGGACTTGTACTTTTTTGTTTAGACAGCTCTGTAATGTGACTTCGAGGTCTGGGATGGATCTTTTGTATGTATATCAGTTTGGTTTGGTTTAGCATGTTGTTCTATTTCTGTTGTTAATTTTTTGCCTCTACTTTGTTTCTACCCTTGTTGTTCTGGGTTACGAGTTGGTTTACCTACTGGTGGGTTAGAGTAGGTGCTATCATGACTCGAGAAATCAGGTTGGGACATAGGTAAAGTCTTAAAGGCCATGTGCTCACCCTCGCCTTCAAATTCTACAACTGCAGGATCGATCTTAATGCTGCTAGCCAGTGCTCTGACCTGTACCACGAAATAGATGGAAAGTGTAGCATGAGTACCAAAATAGTAGGTACTCAGTAGGAATCATAGGCCGACTGAGCTAGAAGAGTAAAGGTAATATGAAATGCAAGAATTTAACACAATAGAGGTCAAAGAGCAGAATTCAAAAAGAATGCATATGAGTGTACTAAGGAAATGAAGTAAGCAACAGCTAACTAAACCTAACTAGACATCCAGAAGGTATAGTCATGCGCAAGTTTAAGTAAAAGCCAAACAGAACCCCATATGCCCGACAGGTACATAGAAGAAAGAAGAACTAATAAGAGAACCTGAGGATACTTCTAGAGCTGTCACAACATTCCACTAATTCTAACCACGGTAAAGGCACCCAAGGACCCAATAGAATTACCTGGTCAGAACTTGAAAGTGACCTAAGGGGAGTGCCTAGACTTAAATTGAGACTAAAAGATGAGACATGGACTTAAACCATAACTTAAAGGTACAAACCTAGGACTTAAACCAAGACCAAAAGGTACAAGCCTGGGACTTAAACCTAGCTGCAATAGGTGTACGCATAAGCCTCCAAACCATAGTAATGATAACATATATAGGCTCAAACCACATAAAAGAACTCCAACGACCCCAAAATCCCTTTGCCAAATCAACACTGGTCTAAACTGTTGCACAAGACAACTCCCAGATTCTCCAGGGACTCATTCCACCTCCTACTCAACTCAATGCCGAGTCACCGATAAGCCTAAAAAAACCCCTACACAAAGAGTTGATCACGAGGATAAACCCTGGAAGAAAAGGTCATATTGAGCTGAGTTGTCACCTAACTAAGGATCACCCCGGCCACCGAACTATGCGTGTGATCCATCTTGTGAAAGAAAGAAACAAGTGAGATTCTATGAAACTAGTGAAACACACACTGCATCAAAGCGATACAATAGAGAAAATAATCCTAACGATGACTTGTAGCCTCCCGAAGATAGAATATGGACGTCTCCACACTGATCCACATGATTCTACAAGGCATAAGCTCTGTACAAGTGAGACTAATGAACCTGGGGTTGATAGCAACTTCTCACGAATCGATTTATCTAGTCATAATGACACCTACTATATTCCACTAGTAGGTAAGTTACCCCGTATCCTGGAAAGATATGCAACGATTATAAGGGCAAAGATAAAGTTGAAGCAACAATTCAAATACAATAACAAGAGAGATAACGGAAGCAAACAAAAATATATAAACATAAATAGCGATCCCTCCTAGAAACTAGAAGTCGCAAGTACAAAGCTACTAATAACTGAGTAAAAGTCCCAAAACTGGAACCAAAATATAAAGTCTTGTCTCAAAATATAAAAGATTAGTCATCAAAATACAGATGGTAACAGGTAAAGTCAAGAGCGCCATGTGGTCACTCTCGCCTCTAAATGTGGCTACTGCAGGCTCCATCTCAATGCTGATAGATGGTGCTCAGACTTGCATCATGAAACAGATGCAGAGTGTATCATTAGTACCAAAATAATAGGTACTAAGTAGGAATCATACGCCGACTGAGCAAAAAAAGTAAAAGCATTATGAAATACAAGATTTAACTCAATAGAGGTCAAAGAGTGAAATTCTAAAGAATGCACATAAGTTTACTAAGGAATTAAAATGAAGTAAGTAACAACAAACTAAATCTAGCTAGAGCCCATAAACCTAGAATTTACACTAGTGCACAAGTTTAAGTAAAACTCGAATGGACCCCCATAAAATCGACATGTACATAAAAGAGCGAAGAACTAATAGGAAAACATGGAAATACATCCAGAACTACCACAACTTTCCACAAACTTTAACCGTGGTAAAGGCACCCAAGGACCCAATAGAATCACCCCGGTCATGACTTAAACTGGACCTAAAGGGTGTGCCAAAACTTAAACCAAGACTAAAAGTTGAGTCAGGGACATAAACCATGACTGAAAGGAATCACACTTGGACTTAAACAAAGACAAAAGGTTACAAGCCTGGGACTTGAAATCGATTGGATTAGATGTACACAGGTGCCTACAAATTGGAGCAACGATAAGGTATATGGGCTTGAACCGTAGAAAATAACTCCAACGACTCCAAAAATCCATTGGTAACTCAACACTAGTCCAAAACATAGCACATGACCACTTCCAGATTTTCCAGGGACCCACTACAGTTCCTACTCTACAACTCGATGTCAAGTCATTGATATGCCCAAAATAATGTGCATACATGCTAAAGCGACACTGGAGAGATTCTAAGGCCTATCAGCTCAAAAAAAGGTAAGTATAGGGATACACTAGTCTAAACCTAGACTTAGGACAAACATGCTTCTAACGACAATCATAAAAGGAACATACAAGCCACAAAGTAAGAATGATCTCAAAAAAGAAAAACAATATGCTAACAGTCCCAAAAACTCAACAAATAGCTTAAAATATGATTTCTAGCAAGCTAAACATGATCAACTAGTTACCCAACCCAAATTCACATAAATCAACATACATTTACATTCTCGAGCTCAATCTAAAGGATGAGAAACTATAACCTACCTCAAAGGAGACTACACACGCTCAAAAACATTACTCCAGAGCTTTTCACTTATGTATGGCCTCCGAATGTTACCACACTATCAAAGATAGGATCACAATGTTAAGTTGGTCATTAGACACTTAAATCACATTAATTAAAGACGAACCAAAATTTGAGTCAAAATTGCAAATATGGGACCTGCGCAGGAAATTTCACAATTGTCTCTGTCAAAAGGTCCATTGAAGATATCCAAACTTGTATCCTAAAATAGGACTCAATTCAAGGTTCGAAACCACCCACAACACCAACATGTATAAATTCACCAATTAAAGCATACAGAGGAGAGCTAGCAGCCCCTTCAGGGATGAATTTACCTCAGCACGTTCCTTTTCCGACAACCCCCAAACACTCCAACGCGACACCACAAACTCTCCGGACACACATGACTTCGAATCACCAGAATTGGAGCTCAATAACTCTAGCTATCGCCAAATGAAATCTCACATAAATGGTTGATCTCCTCTGGTCTTATTTATAAAGACCAGATGAAGTTCTCTTCACAAACGCAGGGTCCAGGTATGTGATCATAGACTCCTTGTCAAATGCCCTTCGTGATCAAAGAGGTTAACTTATGCGACTGCGATGACCAAACATGGTCAAAGCGTGCAGCTTCACTTCGTGAATGCGGCAAGGTCCACACGACCATGATGGTCAAGCCCAATGCCCTACGTAATCGCAGAGGCACACGCGTGATTTCACTATAGAAGAGCACCAACACTAGCAGCTGGTGCATCAGCAAAAGCACCCAACTCTCAAAATCCCCGATGAAATGCTCGGGATTCGTTCGAATGCCTCTGTGTGCAAACGAAATATACTACCTCACAAAATTTGACATTTCAGACTCAATGGAGCAGTCGAAACTTCCAACCAATGTCATGTGAACAAGAAGTAGGTCCCACACCCAAGTTCCATTTTAAGTTAAATTCTACGATAGGGCTTAAAATTATCCCAAAAGCCACGAGATTTGCACAAAATGTCATTCTAGACCAAACTCGACATTTTGGAGCTAACAAAGCATTAGAATTATATTCTGAGGTCATCTTCATGAAATTATGACCGAAGTCAACTGTTAAGTTTCAAAAGCTCCAAAACACAGAAACTTGCAAATAATCAAAATAAATTACCAAATGACCGAGCTGACAATCTCAACAAGTCATAATTGACTTGTGGTTGCTATAGGAACACTCTAAATAAGGAAAAGAAGGCATTTTCACATAAATGACCTAGAAGGTCATTACATTCATCCACCAATATAGGTAGATACACACACATTTACATTGAGGTTCCATTAGAAATACCCTCAAATCAAACCTTTATATTAGAAATTACACATAAATAGTTTTGTATAAAGGTCTAAATCTACTATTGTTGTGCTTCATGCCAACGTTCCAGGCAGAATCGACACCTAATATTATTACTAATACGATTATACTCATAGCATTCTGCATGGCATAAAACATGAACATACACTATACATAAGAGGAACATGATTTAAAAATATTTAAAATATAAGGTTTATAAAGAAGTATTTTCATAAAATTACACGAAGTTCAAAGTTGAAATACATAATAGACTATCTATCTATGAAGCCTCTAACAAGACTGAGTAATGTCTATCGGGACAAGGCCCTCGGCATACCTTAAGCAAACTAAAATAAAATACAAAAACAATAAATTAAGCCCCTAAAAAAGAGGGGCTCACCAAAAATAGAGAACGTGAAACCTAGTATACTGTTTGATTATGTGGTTGTGTACCTGAGTTTGCATCAATAAAAAGATGTAGCAATCTAAAAAATGGGCATGAGAACATGAGGAATAGTAGCATATGTAAAATGACAAAATGAAGCATGAACATACATATAAAAGAGAAACATCCAATAGAATCATAAACATGACATATGTAATGACCCTCATGGTCATTTTTTTGTTTTTATGTTTTTTTACTATTGTTTCCTTCCCGTAGATTCCTTGTAGCTTTTGTGTATTGCTGGTTTTGGTGGCATTCTTATCGAGGTGATCAAGAGAGTTTAGTGCGCATTTTGCCCTTTTGAAGGCTTTTTAAGTGAGAGTTGACTTTATTCAACACCTGGAGAATTTGATGTCATATGAGATTTTTGACAGTTCCATCAGTTCTGTAAGGTTCATTTCGGTCTAATGGTATGGTTGGTTTGGGTTTCGGGGCCTTCATTTTGAGTTTGTGTCGTTAGATATTTAATTTTGATGTTTTGGTCAAAGTTTGACTTTGGTCAGTATTTTTGATAAATGTGCTCGGATAGGAATTTTATCAACTATTAGCTCTAGTATGTCGAGTTTGGTCTGGAACGACCTTTGATTTGGATCCCGAGGTTGTCGAGATAAGTTTTTGGTGTTTGTCGCTTTATGGTGTTTTTGCTTTGTAAGTGTTGACTTGGGTCAGCATTCTAACGATACGGCCTTCGTTGGTTTTTTGTAGATTTTGTTAAGTACGGAATGTCGATTTTGATTCGGTAGCATTGTTCATTTACATTTACGGGGTTTCAAATGAATCCTGAGCCCCCATCGGGGTATTTCCTCAACTTAGGTTGTTCTTGATGCAGCTTTGCTGGTGCAGCACAATTTCCTTCTCCACGAACACATCTAGGGGCCTGCGATTGCGAAGAAAGAAATAATACTGCACCAGAAGCACTGCATCTACAACAAACCAAGTATAGGAAATGTCCTAACTTGAGGGTTCTATTCTTAGTGGCAATGAGAGCAAAGTATGCAAGCTTAAGAAGCCCCTTGATGGGATAAAACAAGCACCACATGCATGGTACTAAAAAATTCACTCGTACTTCCTGAGCAATGGATTTAAAAGGAGCAAGAATGAGCCTACGTTGTAAGTAAAGATACAAGGTACGAGTGATTATTTGGTAGTATGTCTCTATGTGGATGACATGATATATATGGGTTCATTTCAAACTTTAGTTGCTGAAGTTAAACCCTGCATGATGAAGGGTTTGATTTGTCAGATTTAGGTATTTTGCAATACTTTCTTGCTTTTCAAGTGAAATTGGTAGAAAATGGGATTTTTTTTCTCAAATGAAGCATGCAAAAGACCTCATGTTCAAGTTTGGTATGCATAATTGAGACAGACATGCCCGGGCTGATTTATAGGGTGATTAAGAGAGCTTTTGTCCCATTGAGGTACAGGGTGACTAGTTGTGAGGGGCTGATTGAGGCCCATAGTGTGAGGTTGGATGACCTCACTGTGAGATTAGAGGCTCCAGAGAAGGCCAAGGGTAGTTCCAGTGGGTTGGATACCGAGAGAGGTGAGTTTGCTACCTTATGAGCAGAGGTAAACCAGCTACAGTCTACAGACATTTCTCTGTTATAGGCGATGTTCCCCTACCAGATGCGCCAACCTCCATGCCATCGACGATGCCAGTAGTGAGCCTACATCTAGTGTGCAGCCTGAGTTAGCTATGATTATTGATGATGTTGTTGTTGGCGCGAAGAGGGCCGATGATTATTTGATCGAGGAGATAGATGAGGAGGATGAGCATAGGATTGCATAGACTCACAGAGATGTAGGAGACTGAGGAGGTGATTTTTTAGGCCACCCTAGAGAGATCCCTTCGGGAGACTTCAAAGGTTGGCACCAGTGGAGTCTCTTCAGACTCCCCTATTCCTCCCAGTGATGTGACGGGCACTAATGCCCAAGATGATACCACACCACTTCCTCCAGAGATTTTATTGTGGGACACTGTTGCCTCGGGCAATGCTTCCCCTTCTCAGACTCCAGATGAGAGTGCTCCACAAGCTTAGCCTATCAAGGGGACCTTTTTACTCTTCCTCCCATACTTTATTATGTTTGCATTGAGGACACTGCATACTTGTTTTTGGTGGGGTGAGGCCTTTGCGCCAATATTCCCCATTTATTTTGTATTTGATTATTTTTTAGTTTTGGATAATTGTAGTCGTTTACTTTTGGTTATACTAAAGTGTTTCACTTGGTTTTGTTTATCTTTTGTTGTCTTTTTAATTTTCTCTCAATTTTGACACTTCCCCAGTAGTTTTGAAAATTCTGAAATGCTTGAGTTTTCATTGATAGTAATTTAAGTATCGATTGTGTTCAATATCGGTGTCTTGAATAGTACTCATGATGAGCATGATGTATAGTATTGGTGATGCAAGAATGAAATCGATGTGGTTTTACTTTTGAACGATCTCTTTGAATCTTTTTTTGACTAGTTGTGTTGTGATGTGAGCCTTGCAATGAACATTGCACATACACTTTTGATCTTGTTGGGCTATGCTAAATGAGTGCATTTTGAAGTTCCATGTGTGGTGAAGTTCTTACTTAAAAGCATGTGTGTGAAATCCTAGAATTTACCTTCTTAGTCTAATTGTCTAAACCTTGGAGATTGTAAGGCATGATCTTGGGCGAAAATTCTAAGATGGAACCTATATTCTCATACCCTTTGTGACTACCTTGTGAGGGTGTGTATCCATTTTGGCACCATTTGAGCTTAAACCATTTGTTGACAAAACCAAGCTAAAACCTCTTGAACCAAATTGTCTCCACTTTCTCACCAAAAATCCTTTTTAAAACATTGTTATGTTTGAATAGCCAACTAAGGCCAAAAGCCTAATTTGGGGGCGAGGAAAGGAAGGGGAATGAAAGACAAGTGAAGGGCCAAGAAAGATGAAAATGAGACTCAACTTTGAAGTTTGTTGCAAAAAGAAGGAACCACTCCTTATAAAAAAAAGAGTCATTGTGGTGAAACCATTTTGAAAATTGGAAATAAAAGAAAGAGAAGTGATGAAATAAAGGGGATTCCAAGAAAATGTGTCACGACCCAAGGTACCCCCTAGATGTGACATGGAGTACAAGACCCCGAGAGGCCTCATACAAGCCACTTAGCATACATACATACAAGTTCATAAAGAGATAGAGTTCGAAAGAGATTTTCAAATCAAAGCTTTTAAACGAAACCGCGGAAGTTAACATCTCATGTCTACAAGCCAATCTAATATAAAGAACAAGGTCTGGGATGTAACCCGATACAAATCTGAAATTGAAATGAAAATGCATGAAAGGAAATAAGAACTAGGCTATGTCTTCGGATGGATGAGGACTCACCAAGTATTCTATCAAATCTCAAATCAAGCTCTAGCCACGAGTGGATGGTGAATCGACACGTCCTACATCAAATAAGTTAATGTAGGCAAGAGTATGCGTTAGCACAATTAAGTACTAAGTATGATAGCAATGCACATAAACACATAAACCATGCTAGAGTGAGATATAATCATGACATGCAAGGGCCACGCTAACACATGATAAAAAGCATAAGGAACATGAAGCATAAGGCATGTACCATGGCCAAAGCAAGCTAAAACATCTTTGAATTCTTCTCTTTACTTTATCATAGGAACACTTGTGTTCATTGACTTATGGGGAATAACATTAACCGATATAAAAGACCATGCGAGCTATCAAAATGGAATCCGGTGTCTACCCAACACCGAAAAGAGGTGTCCTACTTGCCAAGGTAAGACCATGAACTTCTTAGATTATGTGGATCCACTAGCTAGTGTCTATCATAGACCATCACCCTATGGTGGCACATAGGTTATGGGACATGCGTAATCGCCACTTGTCCACTCGGTACTAAGCATACTTCCCACGGATTAATCATTGTTCATTTTATCTTAGGTAGACATGGGTAGTCGCCTCTTGTCTACATTAGCCATAAGCTCATTATTGGTAGACTTGGGTAATCGCCACTTTGTCTACATTAGAGAACATAGGTAATCGCCTCTTGTCCTTTCATTCATTAGAATAGCTCCTTAAGAACATGGGTAATCGCCTCTTGTTCTTCTATTAGTCATGTTGGGAGAATTACATGAGAACACCTTTCACCACTCAACCATAACATCATCGAATCATAACTTTGGTACTTTACTCTCAAAGCACCCTTAACTCATTATCAACTTCATATTAGACATGCATAAGTTCATTAGCTTTATCTTTACTTAGTTCATCATGCTCATAGTTCATAGATCATAGAGTTCATATGGGTTCATGTAAGTTCAACTCATATCATGCAAATTAATGCAAGCTCATGCTTAGAAAGCCATAATTAAGACAATCTACCCATACTTGAAGGAACTCACATAATAGAGGAAAATCATGTTTTTGACTTGATCATGCTAAATTCATAGGATTATCCTCCATTCATTCATAATTCATGCTTAGTTTCATAAAGATGCCATAAACTTCATCAATTCATAGCTCAACCCAACAATCAAAACATAGATTATCAAATTGGTGAGAATTAGCTTGGGATCATGGGAGTTCATGCAATCTTTACATCAAATCATGTGATTCACGCTAATTTGTGCACTAGGTTACTTTATCACGCTAGATCGTGCACTAGAAATCATAAAATCAATAATTGAAATCATAATTGAAGAACCCACAATAATTGATCAAAAATCCTAATTCAATTGGGGTAGAGTAAACCTTGAAAATCATGAAGAAAAGGGAGGACTCATTGGAGGAAAGGACTCCTAATGGTGAACACTGTCATACCTCAAAGAAACCCACAAGAATTTGGTGAAGATTGAAGGTCTTCAATAGAGGATCCTAGCTTCTTCTTCTTCCTTGAAGCTTGAGAGAGTTTCTTTTAGAGAGAGAAATATTTGAGAGGAGATATTTGGGAATGAAATATAATGAGAGAAATTAGGCTTAAGAAGTGTTTATAGGGTTTAGATTAGGGGTATAACCGACTTAACTTATTAGGAAATAAATTTGGGAAAAGACCAAAAAGCCCTTAATTAATAACTATCGGGGCCAATCGACGGACAGGATCTACGGTCCGTACATCAATTGACGGACCGTCCTGTTCTTCCATCAATTGATTCAGAGAGTTCATTTTGGGCTGCAAAACTGGCTAAGTCTGGAAGGCATCTACGAAACCCATCTACGGCCCGTCAATTGAACTACGAATTGTCCTGCTACTCCGTAGGTCAAAGTTTAGAAACTTAGAAATCCTACAAGTTCATAGTGCCATTGATGGTCCACACCTACAACCCGTCAATCCATCTACGGCCCGTAGGTAGCCTCCACAAGTCATTGTCTTCAGGTTAGTTCTGTATTTTAAGTTTTTTAAAAGCTTGGGGAATTACAATATCTCCCCCTTGGGAACATTCGTCCTCGAATGAGAATCAAGACATCATGAGAAGGGTTATAGACATGGACTAACAACCCAACCTAGCTTGCAATCACATAAGTGCACATATTCGAGGAGGAAACATCAACTCCAAGCTAAAGCATAATCAACACATCATATCATGAAGACTTTATGCAATTCACACTCAAATGCACATAATCATTTAAGAAAATTCATGAACATGCATAATCAAGGAATCATGGAAATCAACTATGACACATGAGACCAAAAGAATGAACCATGAGGAACTTGATACATCAAGCTAGAGGAGGATTGGAAGGAAAGATATGAGGATATCAGGACACCATATCAGCCTCGGCCTCCCAAGTAGCACCCTCAACTAATTGATTCATCCATAGAACTTTCACGGAAGCAACTTCTTTAATTCTTAACTTCCGGACTTGCCGGTCTAAAATCTCAACCGGAACTTCTTCATAAGTAAGACTATCCTTTGTGCCAAGATTCTCTAATGGCACTATAGAGGTCAGATCACCAACAAACTTCTTCAACAATGAGACATGGAAAACCGGATGCACCGATGCCAAATCATTAGGCAAGTCAAGATCATAAGCAACCTTACCAACACGTCTCAAAATCTGATGAAGGCCTACATAACGGAGACTAAGCTTCCATTTCTTCCCAAATCTCATTACACCCTTTATGGGTGAGATTTTCAAGTAAACCCAATCATCAACATTGAATTCTAATTCTCTCCTTCTAACATCGGGATAGGACTTTTGTCGACTTTGGGCCATTTTCAACCTTTCCCTAATAAGTCGAGCTTTCACCATAGTCTCATGCACCAACTCTGGGCCTATCAAATAAAATTCACCAACTTCAAACCAACCTATAGGAGACCTACACCTCCTACCATAGAGAGCCTCAAATGGAGCCATACCAATGCTAGAATGGTAGCTATTATTATAAGCAAACTCAATCAATGGCAAATGATCATCCCAAGTACCCTTGAAATCAATTACACAACATATCTTCCAAGGTCTGAATAGTACGTTTCGCTAGCCCATAAGTTTGGGGATGAAAGGCCGTACTAAGCTTAACACGAGTACCAAGGCCTTTTTGGAACGACTTCCAAAATTGAGAAGTAAATTGTGCACCACGATCGGAGATGATGGATAAAGGCACTCTAGGTAGCCTAACCATCTCCCTCAAATACAGCTTAGCTTAATCCTCCGCTGAATAAGAAGTCTTGACGGGAATGAAATGGGCTGACTTTGTCATTCTATCAACAACAACCCAAATCGAATCATATTGTCGCTTAGTGCGAGGCAAACCAACAATAAAATCCATATTCACATCTTCCCACTTCCAAGTAGGAATGCTAATATCTTGGGTCAAACCTCCCGGCCTTTGATTCTCAACTTTCACTTGTTGACAATTAGGGCACTTAGCCACAAACTCCGCAATATCTTTCTTCATTTCGTTCCACAAATAAATTTCCCGCAAATCACGATACATTTTGATAGTTCCTGGGTGGATGGAATATCGAGAACTATGGGCTTCCGATAAAATTTTCTCTCTTAAGCCCTCTACATTGGGAACACACAAACGACCTTGATATTGAAGCACACCATCTCCCCCTTGGGAGAAAGCCTCAACGGACTTCTTTAGAATCGCTTCCTTTAATTCAACTAAGTTAGGATCAAGATCTTGTTTAGCCTTCACATCATGCACAAAAGAGGATTCGAAACCATTATGAATCGTAACACCACCTTTAGTAGAATCAACCAATCTAACACCCAATCGGGCTAATCTATGAACATCTCGAACCAAATCTTTCTTACTATCCTCAACATGAGCAACACTACCCATAGATAGTCGACTAAGAGCATCCGCCACCACATTAACTTTATCAGGGTGATAGAGAACACTCATATCATAATCTTTTAACAACTCAAGCTACCTTCTTTGGTGGAGATTCAAATCTTTCTTTTTAAACACCTATTGCAAACTCTTATGGTCGGTGAAGATATCTACATGTACCCCATACAAATAATGTCACCATATTTTCAAAGCAAACACAACCGCCGCTAATTCCAAGTCGTGAGTAGGATAGTTCTTTTTGTGCACCTTAAGTTGCCTTGAAGCATAAGCAATGACTTTCCCGTTTTGCATAAGAACACATCCTAGCCTAATTCTCGAGGCATCATAATAAACCACAAAACCATTGGATCCTTTCGGTAGAGTCAATATCGGAGCTGAAGTAAGTCGATCTTTCAATTCTTGGAAACTCTTCTCACATGCCTCGGACCATACGAACTTAACCTCATTTTGAGTCAAAGTTGTCAATGGAGAAGCAATAGATGAAAACCCTTCAACAAACCTCCTATAATAACTGGCTAAGACCCAAGAAACTACGGATATCTGAAGGTGATAAAGGTCTAGGCCAATTCTTAACAGTTTCCGTCTTCTTAGGATCTACCTCAATACCCTTACCGGAGATAATGTGACCAAGAAAAGCCACGGACCTTAACCAAAACTCACATTTACTAAACTTCGCAAAGAGTTGTTGGTCCTTGAGGACTTGCAATACAACCCTCAAATGATTAACATGCTCACCCTCATTCTTTGAGTAGATCAAAATATCGTCAATAAACACAATCACAAACATGTCAAGGTATTGCTTAAACACTCTATTCATCAAGTCCATAAATGCGGCCGGGGCATTTGTCAACCCAAACGACATCACCAAGAACTCATAGTGACCATACCTAGTCCGAAAAGCCATTTTTGGAATATCATCCTCTTTCACCCTCAATTGGTGATAGCTCGAAAGAAAGTCGATCTTAGAGAAATAACTAGCCCCTTGATGTTGGTCAAACAAGTCATCCATCCTTGGTAGAGGATACTTATTCTTAATTGTAACCTTGTTCAATTGGCGATTGTCAATGCACATGCGGAGTGAACCACCTTTCTTCCTCACAAACAAGACCGGAACACCCCATGGAGAAACACTTGGTCGGATGAAACCCTTATCCAACAAGTCTTTTAATTTCTCTTTTAGTTCCGTCGGGGCCATTCTATAAAGGGGAATAGAAATAGGTTGCGTATTCGGGAAAAGGTCAATATTGAAGTCTATTTCCCTTTAGGGAGGAATACCAGGTAAATCATCGGGAAACACTCTCAAAAACTTATTAACAATGGGGACCGACTCAAGAGTAGGGGTTTTGGAATCTACATCCCTCATTGTAACAAGATGGTAAATGCAACCCTTAGAGATCATCTTTCTATCTTTTAGGTAAGAAACAAATTGACCTCTAAACATAGAATTTCCCCCCTTCCACTCTAGGATAGGCTCATTTGGGTGTTGAAATTTTACCATTCGGGTCCTACAATCAATCGAGGCATAACAAGCATGCAACCAATCCATCCCAAGAATAACATCAAAATCTAGCATATCAAGCTCTACAAGATCAACATGAGTGACTCTATGGGATAAGGAGACGGGACAATCTCTATAAACTCTCTTAGCCATGATAGATTCTCCAATCGAAGTAGAGACACGAAAATGATCTAGCAACACATCCGGAACAACATCAAACCTCATAGCCACATATGGCGTCACAAAAGACAAGGTAGCACCGGGATCAAGCAAAGCATAAATAGCAAAGTGGAAAACTTTCAACATACCGGTGACCACATCGGGAGAGCTCTCTTGTTCATGACGACCTTGAAGGGCATAAAATTGGTTTTGCTTCTGATTCCCACTAGAACTTGATGAATTTTTGGATTGAACGCGTCGACGATTATCCTCTCCATTCTTAGCCACTAAGGGGCAATCCCTTATCTTGTGATCCGTCTTACCATAACCAAAGAATGCATTAGAACTGGCTAGACATTTGCCCTCATGCTTTCTCCCACACTTAGGACAAGTAGACAATGAAGAACCACCACCATTTCCTGCTTGAGGCTTAGGGTTAGATACCCTATCTTTGTTGAACTTAGGAGGAGCATTGGATGAGCCTTGGTTAGAGAACCTTTGTCGAAATCTAGGACGACCATGTCCATCGGACCTTGAGTGTGAGAAGTTACCATCACCGGTCTTAGCCCTCTTAGTCTCTCTAGACCTTTCCTTGAGCTTTTCTTCCTCTATTTGTTGAGCATACAGCATGAGACGAGAAATATCCATGTCATTAACAAGCATAGTGGTGCGGCATTCTTTAACCAACATTTCAGACACTCCCGAAACAAACTTGCTCATTCTTGCCCTAGGATCGGCAACTATGGAAGGAGCATATCACGACAATTGTATGAACTTCAAAGCATACTCTTTCACACTCATATTCCCCTGACGAAGATTGATGAACTCAAGAACCCTTGCCTCCCTCATCTCAAGGGGAAAGAACCTATCGAGGAAGGCAACCTTGAATTTCTCCCGATCAAGAGGACCCTCATTGACCGCCCTCTCACTCTTCCATTGATTTAACCAAATTTGGGCAACACCCTTGAGTTGATAGGCAGCCAACTCCGCTTTCTCTTCTGGCGTTACACCCATAATCATCAACACCTTGTATACTTCATCAATGAATTCTTGAGGATCTTACTCAACCTTAGAGCCATGGAATTCCAGAGAATTCATCCTCGTAAAGTCCTTCACTCTTGATGCCGCCGTACCCACATTTGGGTTCATGGGATCCACCACCTTTCTATTGGCTTGGGCAATCACAGCTTCAGCCAACACTTGGAAAGAAGCCCTAAACTCCGCATTAGTAACCTGTTCCGCCAAAGGGTCGGCCGAAACTTGAGGAGCTTGAGGAGGAGCTTCTTGTTCAACATTCTCTCCCATGTTTCTTCTAGCATAAGCTCTTCGAGTCACCATATCCTGAAACGCATAGGATAGGGATTAGCAAAGAGACTTATAGAGTTAAACTCTATTGCACGACTTAGGAATAACGAAAGAAGTGGAATTTCTTAAACGTCTTATAGCCTCTCATTCATAAGTGTGGCGCGCTTCACACTCATGAACAAGTCTCTACTTGACGCAGCTTATGAGACATCTTAGGATCTTTCTAAAACCTTATTCTCTGAATACGAAGTTTGTCAAGACCAAAGGTACCCCCTAGATGTGACATGGCGTACAAGACCCCGAGAGGCCTCATACAAGTCACTTAGCATACATACATACAAGTTCATAAAGAGATAGAGTTCGAAAGAGATTTTTAAATCAAAGCTTTTAAAAGAAACCGCGGAAGCTAACATCACATGTCTACAAGCCAATCTAATATAAAGAACAAGGTCTGGATGTAACCCGATACAAATCTGAAATTGAAATGAAAATACATGAAAGGAAATAAGAACTAGGCTATGTCCTCGGATGGATGAGGACTCACAAAGTCTTCTATCAAATCTCACATCAAGCTCTAGCCACGAGTGGATGGTGAATCGCCACGTCCTACATCAAAGAAGTTAATGTAGGTTAGAGTATGCATTAGCACAATTAAGTACTAAGTATGATAGCAATGCACATAAACACAAAAACCATGCTAGAATGAGATATAATCATGACATGCAAGGGCCACGCTAACACATGATAAAAAGCATAAGGAACATGAAGCATAAGGCATGTACCATGGCCAAAGCTAGCCAAAACATCTTTGAACTCTTCTCTTTACTTTATCATAGGAACACTTGTGTTCATTGACTTGTGGGGAATAGCCTTAACCGATATGTAAGACCATGTAAGATATCAACATGGAATCTGGTGTCTACCCCACACCGAAAATAGGTGTCCTACTTGCCAAGGTAAGACCATGAACTTCTAAGCTTATGTGGATCCACTAGCTAGTGTCTATCATAGACCATCACACTATGGTGGCACATAGGTTATGGGACATAGGTAATCGCCATTTGTACACTCGGTACTAAGCATACTTCCCATGGATTAATCATTGTTCATTTTATCTTAGGTAGACATGGGTAGTCGCCTCTTGTCTACATTAGCCATAAGCTCATTATTGGTAGACTTGAGTAATCGCCACTTTGTCTACATTAGAGAACATAGGTAATCGCCTCTTGTCCTTTCATTCATTAGAATAGCTCCTTAAGAACATGGGTAATCACCTCTTGTTCTTCTATTAGTCATGTTGGGAGAATTACGTGAGAACACCTTTCACCACTCAACCATAACATCATCGAATCATAACTTTGGTACTTTACTCTCAAAGCACCCTTAACTCATTATCAACTTCATATGAGACATGCATAAGTTCATTAGCTTTATCTTTACTTAGTTCATCATGCTCATAGTTCATAGATCATAGAGTTCATATGGGTTCATGTAAGTTCAACTCATATCATGCAAATTAATGCAAGCTCATGCATAGAAAGCCATAATTAAGACAATATACCCATACTTGAAGGAACTCACATAATAGAGGAAAATCATGCTTTTGACTTGATCATGCTAAATTCATAGGATTATCCTCCATTCATTCATAATTCATGCTTAGTTTCATAAAGATGCCATAAACTTCATCAATTCATAGCTCAACCCAACAATCAAAACATAGATTATCAAATTAGGGAGAATTAGCTTGGGATCATGGGGGTTCATGCAATCTTTACATCAAATCATGTGATTCACGCTAATTCATGCACTAAGTTACTTTATCACGCTAGATCGTGCACTAGAAATCATAAAATCAACAATTGAAATCATAATTGAAGAACCCACCATAATTGATCAAAAACCTTAATTTAATTGGGGTAGAGTAAACCTTGAAAATCATGAAGAAAAGGGAGGACCCATTGAAGGAAAGGACTCCTAATGGCTAACACTGTCATACCTCAAAGAAACCCACAAGAATTTGGTGAAGATTGAAGGTATTGAATGGAGGATCCTAGCTTCTTCTTCTTTCTTGAAGCTTGAGAGAGTTTCTTTTAGAGCGAGAAATATTTGAGAGGAGATATTTGGGAATGAAATATAATGAGAGAAATTAGGCTTAAGAAGTATTTATAGGATTTAGATTAGGGGTATAACCGACCTAGCTTATTAGGAAATCAATTTGGGAAAAGACCAAAAAGCCCTTAATTAATAACTGTCAGGGCCAATCGACGGACAGGATCTACGGTCCGTACATCAATTGACGGACCATCTTGTTCTTCCATCAATTAATTCAAAGTGATCATTTTGGGCTGAAAATTTAGCTTAGTCTGGAAGGCATCTACGGAACCCATCTACGGCCCATCAACGGAACTACGAACCATCCTGCTACTCCGTAGGTCAAAGTTCAGAAACTTAGAAATCCTGAAAGTTCACAGTACCATTGACGGTCCCCACCTACAGCCCATCAATCCATCTACGGCCCGTAGGTGGCCTCCGTAGGTCACTGTCTTCAGGTGAGTTCTGCATTTTAAGTTCTTTGAAAGCTTGAGGCATTACAAAATGAATGAAAATTCAAAGTGTGACTTCTCAAATGCAAAAGAATGAAAAGAACTTGAGAAGAGGTGATGATGATTGTAACAATGCTTTGAAAAGGTGAAGTCACTAAGCCAAATTGACCATACCTTGACTCTCAGCCCCAACCCTTGAGATCTTGCATGAAGTAGGTTGTGTGATGATTGGAAAATATGGGCAAACCTATGGGATGAAGCTCACATGCATTTATCTTTTGATAGAGTGAGAGTTGCATTGATTTCTCATTTCTTTGTTAATTTTCTTTGTGAGAGCATAGAACCGTTCTTGATGTGAGGGAACTTGAATGCATTTGTTGAAATATGGTATTACATTAGAAAAGAAGTTAAAGTGAGCTTGAGCTTGTGTTGAAACCGGCTAGTCATCATTTGAAGCCTTTTTATCATGATTGAATGTAGCATGTTATTGAGAGTAGTCTTGTAATGGCACTTGCATGTTACCTCTCATTGAGTACTGTTGTAGACACCCTTATTAAGTTAATTTTGTTCTTGATTTACTTGATGACAAGCAAAAGTTTAAGTTGGAGTGTTGATGAGTGGTAGATTTGCACTCATTTGTGGCTTATTTAGCTCTATAATCAGTGTTCTCAATGCATAAATATGTCCTATTCTGATAATATTTTGATTATTTGCAGCTATGAAGGCTAATGGACAAGGCAAGGATGAATGTTTGAAAGAATGGCCAAAAATGTAAAAAGAAGTGTAAACTATACATTGATGATCACCAAACAAGAAAGGCGGATCGCCTAGTTAGCATGACCTCACCCAAAATTATAGTGCACAACACTTGCGTGTATCGAGGCAAGTCGGCGAACTCCAATAGAAAATGCAATGCGCCGAATGAAAAGGGCGACCTTGTAGACCATCACCGAAATTGACAGAGCAAGGAAAAATATTAAAGGCTCCAAAGGCAAACTAAGGTGGTACTCGGCAATACGTCAAATGTGAAAGGCAGACTCAAATGAGCTCACCGACTGAGGTTGAAACACCTGAAGCCTAGAGCAAGAAAAGGCGAGCTGAAGCATGAATGGCGACTGCCCGACTAACGTAACTCAAATTGTAGCGTGCTGAGTTTTGGGCAAAATTTGGAGAAACTATAAATAGCCCAAAGGAGAGAGAAAAAGGGAGCCTTCGATAGTTTTAGTTTTTTTTTTGGTGAATTTAGAGTTGGAGACAAACAACTTTACCTTGTAAAGAACACTCTCTAGTTTTTTGGGGGTTTTTTTAACTTTGTTCTTGAAATTGACAAATTGAAGTTGGATTCAAATTGGGTTTCCTTTTGCTTAATTTCATGGAGAAACTTACTAGGATAAATTCCTTTCGTGTGATTCATTCATATCAAAGTGTTGTATACCTATAACTTATTCTTTATGCGCAGATGGTGAGGACTATAGCAAGAGTCACTGAGGGTGAGACCATACCCACTGCCTGAGCCCCCATTCCGTGGGTGAGGTAGGGGACGCAGATGAGGTAGGGGTCGTGGTCGAGCGAAGGGACCAGCACCTACTCGAGGATGGACAAGGGAGTCATCACCTGAGCCTATATATGCGTATAAGGATGATTTTGAGCAGCAGGCTGAGGAGCAGAGGCCAGGCCAGCGTCCTTCAGTTCCCGACAGTACCCCGGCGCTCAGGGATTTGCTTGTCCGGTTATTGGCTAGATTTGATGGTGCCCCTACTCCTAGTAATCTTCCGGGCACTTAAGGCTCCTCCATTATAGTTGGTGCTACCCCGCTAGTTCAGGGGCCTAGTGTGGGGTTTCAGACTCCTGGTTCTTCTCCGGTACCCTCTTCTTCGGTACCCTCTATTGCACCTCCGAGATTTGCAGCCCCGCTAGTTTCTACTAGTGCAGCCATGTCAGTGTCTGCACAGAAGCATTTTAAGAGGTTTGTGAGATTGGCACCTCCTAGGTTCGATGGTACAGTGGGGGAGAAAGCCAATGATTTCTTGACTGACTGCCGGGATTCACCGGCTATCTGCAGGAGGCCACAACCTCTCCTGTGCTATCGGGTGGCTCCTTTCAGAGTATTATTGATCATGCCAGGATGATCAAGAGCATCAGACATGCTAGACAGGGCGGCACAAAGAGGTTCCATCGTCAGGGTCAGTTCAGTGGCCATTCCTCCAGAGGTAAAGAGTATTCGAGTCCGGGCACCTAGGGTTATCAGGGCAGGCCAGTACATGCGGAAATTCAGAGTACATGTGGTGCAGGTGGATCCAGGTCAGGGTAGAGTTGTCATGATGGTTCTTCATGTTCGGGAGGATCTGTCGACACTTCTGGTTATCCTCCCCGAGGTTCGGGTCCTTGAGGCTGCTATGTTTGTGATGAGTTTGGGCATAAGGCAAAGGATTGCCCCAGACGTGCTCCTTCTACTGTTCAGCCCGTGTCACAGGTTGTTCATTCTACACGAGCTCTAATGGTCAGAGGTGCTTCACAGAGTGCTAGAGGTGGCACCAAGGATGCCAAGGGTGGAGCTCGAGGGGGTACTTGTGGTGGGTCCCAAGCCAGTGGTGACCGTAAATTGTGTTATGCCATTCTGGGTAGAGCTGAGGAAGAGGCCTCTGATGCAGTTATTACAGGTATTGTCCCAGTTTGCCATCGCTCTGCTTCAGTATTATTTGATCTCGGGTCCACCTACTCTTATGTGTCGAATTATTTTGCTGCGGATATTGACTATGTATATGAGCCCCTAGTAGTACCTATTAGCGTCTCTACCCTGGTAGGCAAGTCTTTAGTGGTGGATCAGATGTATCGGGGTTATATAGTGACGTTTTTGGGTATAGATACTCGGGCAGACTTGATCTTATTAGATATCCTTGATTTTGATGTGATATTGGGTATGGATTTGCTATCTCCCTATCATGCAATTCTAGATTGTTATGTTAAGACCGTGACTTTAGCTTATCCTAGTTTGCCTCGAATAGTGTGGACGGGTACTCGGAGTTCTTATCCGAAGGGGGTGATATCTTATATTTGTTCTTGTCGTATATTGGAAAAGGTTTGCTTGTCTTATTTGGCCCATGTCCGTGATCTCACTAAGGAATCATCTCCTTTAGAGACCACGAGAGTGGTGAGAGAGTTCATGGATGTATTTTCTAAAGATTTACCGAGTGTTCCTCCAGACCGTGATATTGATTTTGTGATTGACTTGGAGCCGAGCACCAAGCCCATTTCTATTTCTCCTTATTGGATGGGTCCGTCTGAGTTGAAGGAATTGAAGGAACAATTGGAAGATTTGTTGAAGGATTTATTCAGCCTAGTGTTTCGCCGTGGGGTGCACCAGTCCTATTTGTGAAGAAGAAGGATGGTACTATGAGGATGTTTATTGACTATGAACAGTTGAACAAGGTAACGATCAAGAACAAATATCCTCTTCCTCGCATTGATGATCTATTTGACCAGCTTCAAGGTGCATCGGTGTTCTCTAAGATTGTCTTGAGGTCGGGTTACCATCAGTTGAGAGTTCGAGATTCTGATATCCCGAAGACCGCTTTCAGGACTCATTATGGGCATTATGAGTTTGTGGTCATGTATTTTGGGCTAACTAATGCCCCAGGTACTTTTATGGAGTTGATGAACCGGGTATTTCGGCCTTATTTGGACTCTTTTGTGATTGTATTCATCGATGATATCTTGGTTTACTCCAAGAATGAGGCCGGCCATGTTCGTCACTTGAGTGTCACGCTTCAGAGATTGAGAGAGGAAAGTTGTATGCAAAATTCTCCAAGTGAAAGTTTTGGCTTGAGTCTGTGGCTTTCTTAGGTCACGTGGTGACCAAGGATGGGATTATGGTTGATCCAGCCAAGGTAGCGGCAGTTCGTGATTGGGCTATACCTACTTCAGTTACCGAGATTCAGAGTTTCATTGGGTTAGTGGGTTATTATCGTCAGTTTTTTCAGAGTTTCTCTTCCATCGCAGCCCCATTGACTACGTTAACTCAGAAAACTGTAGCATTTCAGTGGACCGATGAGTGTGAGACGAGCTTTCAAAAGCTCAAGGAGTTATTAACTTCGGCACTTATTCTAGCATTACCTGAGGAGGGTGCAGCATTTATTGTATTATGTGATGCTTCGGGTGTTGGTTTGGGTTGTGTGTTAATGCAAAAGGGGAGAGTCGTAGCCTATGCTTCTCGACAGTTGAAGGTACATGAAAAGAACTACCCTACTCACGATTTAGAGTTAGCAGCAGTGGTTTTTGTTTTGAAATTATGGAGGCACTATCTCTATGGGGTGCATTGTGAGGTCTTTACCGATCATCATAGTCTCAAGTATATCTTTTCTCAGCCGAATCTGAACATGCGGCAGCATAGGTGGTTGGAGCTGTTGAAGGATTATGACATCACCATTCTTTATCATTCGGGCAATGCTAATGTAGTGGAAGATGCTTTGAGCCGGAAAGCACCTAGTATGGGTAGCTTAGCCTTCCTTAAGGCAGAGGAGAGACCTTTTGCATTAGAGGTTTAGTCATTGTCTAGAAAGATGGTTCGACTTGATATTTCGACACCTCACAGTATTTTAGCCTTCGTTGAGGCTAGGTCTACCTTGATGGATCGGATTCGTTCCCACCAATTTGATGACGATAAGTTGAGGATGATTCGGGACAAAGTGTTGAGGGGTAAAGCTCAGTCGACTTCTCTTGATCCCCAGGGAGTTTTAAGGATTAGTAGTAGTACTTATGTTCCTAAAGTTTGTGATTGGGTGCGTATGATATTGGAGGAGACTCATTGTGTGAAGTACTCTATTCACCCGAGAGCGGCAAAGATGTTTCATGATTTGAAACAACACTAATGGTGGTGTGGTATGAAGAGGGACATCATGGATTTTATGGCTAAGTGTTTGAATTGTCAACAGGTGAAGTATAAGCATCAGAGACTGGGGGTTCGATGTAAAGGATGCCCATTCCCGAGTTGAAGTGGGAGCGCATTACCATGGAGTTTGTGACTGGGTTACCCCTGACTTTAGGTAAGTATGACTCTGTTTGGGTGATTGTGGATAGGTTGACCAAGTTGGCTCATTTCATTCCGGTGAAGACTAGCTACAATGCGGAGCAGTTAGCTAGGATCTACATCCGTGATATTGTTTGGTTGCATGGAGTGCCTATTTCTATTGTGTCTGATAGAGGTACGCAGTTCACCTCTCATTTCTAGAGTTATATGCAGGAGTAGATGGGTACCAAGCTTGAGTTGAGTACCGCTTTCCATCCTCAGACCGACGGTCAATCTGAGCGGACTATTCAAGTACTAAAGGACATGCTTCGGGCTTGTGTCATGGATTTTGGTGGTCATTGGGACCAATCCCTATCTCTTGCGGAGTTTGCCTATAACAGCAATTACCATTCCAGCTTTTAGATGGCACCGTTTGAGGTCTTGTATGGGAGGAGGTGTAGATCTCACGTGGGATGGTTTGATTCTTTTGGAGTTCGACCTTGGGGTATTGATCTGTTGAGAGACTCCATGGATAGGGTGATATTGATTCAACAGCGCCTTGTGACCACCCAGAGTAGGCAGAAGAGTTATGCCGATAGGCGTGTTTGTGATGTATCTTTTTCCATTGGTGAGCGAGGGTTGCTCAAAGTGTAACCCACTAAAGGTGTGATGAGGTTCGGGAAGAAATGAAAGCTCAGTCTGAGGTTTATTGGCCCTTTTGAGATTTTGGAGAAGTATGGGGAGGTAGCCTATATATTGGCCTTGCCTCAAAACCTATCAGCCGTTTATCCCATATCCCGTGTTTTAATGCTTAAGCGGTAATGTCATGATGATTCTCATATGATTCAGTGGGACTCGGTTGCATTGGATCAGGATTTATCCTTTGAGGAGGAGCCTGTTTCTATCTTGGATAGATAGACTAGACAGTTGAGGTTGAAGCATATTGATTCTCTGAAAGTTTAGTGGCGACACAGGCCGATTGAGGAGGCTACTTGGGAGGTGGAGTCTAACATGCGTCGTAGATATCCTCAGCTTTTCACTCCTTCAGGTACTTTACTTTGCCTTTCGTTCGAGGACAAACGAGTGTTTTAGTGGTGGATGGTGTAATGTCCCAATTCATGTGAAATTTCCTTTTTGTGTGAAATGACCATTTTTGCCTTTCCCCTTAGCGGTTTCATGCTTTGTTTGTGTTTCGGGAGTGCTTGGTATGGTCCCCGATGCGATCGGGAGGGATTTCAGTGATTTTGAGACTTTGGGTGGAGTTTTTATGGAGATAGTTGACTTTGGTCAACATTTCGAGATACGAGCGTTGGATGGTGATTTTGTCAGTTCTGTTGCATATGTAACGTTGAGTTTAGTGTAGTAGGATGGTTTGTTAGAGCCCCGAGACCTTAGAATTCGTTTTGGGTATTTAGGCTAAAAGTTTAGTTTAAGGCTTAAAAGCGGTTCGTAGGGGTATTTTTTTCATAACAATCTTTTTTCGAAAATCCGACGATTCCATTGGCTCCGAAACATGTTTTCTGATCAATTTGCACTATTGGTTCATGCTTATAGGGTTCTGAATTAGTTCTGAGGGTTAAAAACATATTTTGAATAGTGTTGGTGCAAGTTGACCGCGGTCAACGCGGTCAACGGACTCCTTTTGGCTGAAAATAACCCATATTTTGGATTTCTTCCTTCTTTTTCTCATTTCCACCAATGATACACAATTGGAGCTTAGGAGAGACGAATTTTGAAGCATTCTTTTGAAGAAATTGGTTGAAGTCTCTTTATCATTTCTAAATCATTTCCTAACGATTTTATCTTCCAAAACTCTTTAAAATTCAAGATCTCAATGTGGGTTTTGGGGTTTCTCCCCCAAATTTCAAACTAGTAATTTCATGATTTCGAATCGGTTTCCTACTCAATTTTAATGGGTTTTTCAACCATAAACTCCTCTTGATGTGTAGAACCTGATTTTCAACCAAAATTCTAGTTTTACCATTTTTATTTTCGAGGTGATTTTTGGATGATTTTAACCCCGGTTCTTAAACCTTGCAATATGGGTATCGTTGAACTCCTTTTGATGAATTTTTTTCATTCTTGATAGTTGGGGATCGTTTCGGAGTTGGTGAGGTTAAAGCTCCGGTAGAGTGTTCGAGTGAAGTTTTCGGCCTTCGAGTTAGGTTTGGCTATCCTTCTTTGAGACTGGGATTGGGTAATTGATTGTTCTTATGTCATAGGCTTTGGGATGGGATCATAATATGATTTGGGATTGTTGATTATATTGTGATGCCCGTGTGGGGGCTTGAGTATATTGTGATGCCCGTGTGGGGGGCTTGATTATATTATGTTGCCTATGTGGGGGCTTATTTGTAAAGTTTAGCCCGTGTGGGGGCCTTATTTGTTACTCTATTTTCTTCGTGAGCTTGTGATTCATGAGTTGCATGTGAGAGAGGCTTGTAACACTATTTGACTTGTAATGGCCGAGAGAGGGGTTGAGTTGAGGATTTTAGCATACTTTGAGAAACGAAATGCTTTTCTAATGGTGCTCACTTATTTCAAATTAACTCTTTCCCATTATTTTTACATGAGGGTGTTTAACATGATTTGGTCGTGTTTTGAGAACATTGAACCTTTCATTACATGTTGAGTTGATTATTGCCTCCATGTCATATGTGTTGTGATGCATTCATCCTCATTCATCATATCATTGATCATGGGAAGTTGAGAAATGTGGAGATTCTTTTTGAGAAAGAAATGGAGACAATTTTTATATTCTTGACCACGAGCTAGGTGGCAAGTTAATGAGATTTTGAGATTGTGATTTGGTATATGGACTATGAGTCCCTCGTAGGTCCTTGTCTGGAAGCCTTAGCTCGACAGGGTGTATACGACAGGTTGTGCGACAACCTTGATTCCACCGTACCACCACATCATTGCATTGCATCGATCTTTGTGTTTGTTTCATATCTGATGATCTTTGATATTAATGACTTATGTGTTTACTTTACTCGCTCCATTCTATATAAACTGGTGGCACCGATGCCGGAGTGGGACTTTTCTGTATGCAGGTGGAAGCGTTCCTTAGTTTATTTCATAAGTTTGATTAATTCCTTATACTCAGTAGGTCAAACCTACTGAGTACATGTGAATTGTACTCACCCTTACTTCTGTATCCCTTTTGATGCAGATTCTAGTAAGGGTACTCCTCATGGCAGTTGATTATCTAGCGAGCAGGCTGATTTCGGAGTAGTGGTGAGATCCTGTGCTCCGGATTGCCATTAACTCCATCTTCTATTTCAGTCTTTACTATTATTCGGACACTTATGATGTACTTATATTAAGGGATCGTTTTAGATGCTCTTTACACTTATGACACTAGGTTTTGGAAAATTCTTCGTTGTTATTCTCTTCTTTTCAATTGTGGCCTGACTTCCTCTTTGGGAGTCTCATTTGTGTTTTATTGTTCAGCTTACACATTAGGGTGGTTTTGGGATACGTGCCATCATGACCTTGGTTTTTTGGTCTGTCACGACCCAAAACCAGGTGTGATGACACTTGTCCTATTCCACCATAACAAGTCAGCCTAAACCCAATAAAGACAAAAATAAATGTGGAAATAAGCAAATTAAAAAAGAATAACATAAGCAGAAGTCTTTCAAAACTTAAATAACCCCTAAGGACTGGTTGTCACATGTACAAGCCGCTAATAGTAGAACTGGAAAGAAAATACAAGTCTCAAGTATGTCTTTGTTTCTCAAGTAGAACAAAGCATAAAAACAGGAATAAGAGAGTCCGCCGGATGACATTAGCTATCTCTCTCAGTCTCCTGGGAAGCCTCGGATGATCAGAAAAACAGAAGCTCACTTTCCGGGCTCGAAAACTACACAAGTGTAGAAGCAAGGGGTGAGTACAAAACAACACGGTACTCAGCAAGCCAACTAACAAAACTAGGCAAATCTAATAAAATACGCAAACTCCTTTAATCCCAACCGAACCTCCATAACTACAACCTGCATAGAAAATCAACCCAACCTAACAGATTCAAAAATACGGTTCAACAGTCGCCACAATCACATTTCATAGTCATAAGTCACAACTCGCAAGTAATCACAAAGTCAATCACAAGAATCACGTTCAATACACAATAATATACATGAATGTTGATGCACATGCAATGATCATACATGCATCACAGTCGCCGGCAGTAACTTCGGCATCACACTCTCGCCGATAGAAACCTCGGCATCACAATATTATCGGCAGAAACCTCGGCATCACAATCTCACCGGCAGAAACCTCGGGTTCATAACATCTCCGGCAGAAACCTCGGCATCACAATATCGTCTGTTGACGCCAAATTTTGGTCTGATGTTTTTAAAGGTTGATACTTTTAAGTATTTTATTCATTAATTGTTCAAAATACATGTTTTGCAATTTTAATGCAAATTTTTAATAATTATCCTTATTTCTCAAAATATTAGGATTTTTATCGGTTAATTTTGATTACACTATTTGTTTTGTCACAATCAGTTCAATATGTTGTTAATATTTGTTCAGTTTAATTAAATCATTATTTTTGTTAAATTGCATTTTTTACATACCATTGGTTATGTTCGTTACATTTTTTTTAATATTCATTTTATTCGTTACATTTGTTAATATTCATTTTGATATTTTGCACAGTCTAAAAATTCATCCAAATATGGATAAGATTTCATACACGGATATTTTATTGGTTAGTGGCTTTGGCCCACGGTTTTAAGATAATGGTATTGTACTATTGATGGTTTTCAATTTTCTATTTAAGCAATAGATTGGTCATTAAGTTGAGGGTGGAGAAAATTATTTTAGATTTAACAAATTCAATTTCTTTTCTTTGGCCCACCACCGCCAGATCTCACCGGAAGACAGCAACCAAACCGCCCTTTAGCCTTCTTTTTCAGCAAGTCTCACCACCATACCACCATTAAACCACCACACATCAACACCAATAAACCAACGAAACTCAGTCCTCTTCCCCTTTCCTCTTTACATTTTTTATTCATTTTCGTAGGTGAACTACAACCAGCGACCAGCAACCGCGAAACCACACCAACCCATTTTTCCTTTTTCTGCCGCTAATGACAGCAGCAAACGACGCCGATTCCGGCGAAACCCCAAGCTCTAACCGGTGTGGCTCCAACTCCGGTAACTAAACAACCCATCTTTCACTTCGTTTCATTTTTTTTTTCCAGATCTGGCCGGAGGGGTTCAAACTCCGGCCACCTTCATTTTATAATTCCATTCCTGTTTAAGTTATTGATTATATATTAGTATATTTCTTATTGTTGATTTTCAATTAATACTGATTATTTTGGAACTGATCTAGTGGTTTTAAGAATTTTTTTTATTCCGATAGTTTGAAGTATATTTTGCTTTATGTTGCCACTGTTAAGTTGTTAGTTTTTATTATTTAATGTCTTTCTCTTTTCTGATGGTTGACTTCTTGTTATGTTCTTTGTGGATTAAGTTTTAATGCTTATTGTAGCTTTTCATTAATCGTGTTCATGTTATATTATATCTTTGGATCTCTTTTATTATGTTAATAAGTTGTTGTTTGTTAACTGCTTTATTATTTGTTCTTAACTAAATATTATTTTAGATAGTCTCGTCCTTATTCATTTTTATTGTTGTTGTTTGTTTGTTTCTGTTTTTAGCATTTTGATCAATTTTGAATAGATTTGTTAAAATTGGCCAATGAAAAAATCTCTCTGTCGGTTTTAGAGGCCTCCCCAATGTTAAAAGACGGAATTTTAGTTAAGTTCATATTTTTTTTGTATGTTAAAATTGGCCGATGAAGAAATTATCTCGATTTCCAAGGCCTCCCATGTTAATAAGAGGGGTTTTTATTTTTAAGTTATTATTTGATTCATTTATTTTTATTTTTATTTATTTATTACTAACACTTTTATTAAGTGTCTTTACAGGTATCAGGAGTTGCTTTCCAAGGAAGCTATTCGAATGGAGTTCGAATTATATTTTTTATTTCATTATTGTATATATTATTGACGTTAGGCAAACTTAGGCCGTTTCTAATATTATTTCTTTACTTTGTCATTTACTTATATTTCATTTTTATTATACATGTATATTGTGTTATCTCCTCCTCAATTTGAAAAAAAATGAATTCAGTCGGGACCCACAGTTGTGGATTCTGAAGAAGACCTAATACCTTCCCTTTGGAATAACTTGAACCCTTACCTAGAATATATTGGTTTCGTAGACATTATTTTTCTTTAATTATATAATTGGTTTTCTAGTTTTCCTAAAATTAGGTGGCGACTCCTTTTTCCCTTTTAAATTCTTTTAAATTTGAACTAGTTATTATATTTTTTGAGTCACCGCGATGTTGCGCCTTTCGAGGTTGTCAACAGAATGGCGACACTCCGCTGGGGATATAGAGGTTCTAACCATTATGAGTTCATTTTTTCAAATTGAGAAGACTATTCTTTTATTATGTTATTATTGACCTTGTATATTTTGTTGATTATTTGTATATTGTGTTTATGATTCATTGATTATTTGTTTAAATTGTATGTATACTCTTATTGCATCATGACGTATTTTTCGCTTTTTGGCCTTTTTTATTTCTTACTTAGAGGACGATTATGCGGGCCGCAGTCGTTCGTTATCCAAATTGTTTATTGGGGTACCCTGGCGAATTTAGTTGGCCACTGGATGGTCAACGGTCGCTAACTTCCCTAGCCCAAGTTGTCCGCTTGGGTCACCGGTCCACTTTCAAATAAAGCCCACTCTTGGTCACCTAATTTTAGAACATTCATAGTTTGAGTTCATGCTTCATTCATGTTATAATCTATTGGAACTACGTTTGACCTGATTCCTGCTTCAACGGGATACGTAGGCGCCACAATGGCTCGGTCATGTTCCCCGTAAGTTTTCCCATATTTTAGAATGGAAATTAGGGCAAATTTTTTGAGGAGGTTTCCAAAAATTTCACGAAGGAGACAGTTGCTACAAGATTGATTACCGGAGGTTGCTAAAGTTGAAACAGGGGAAAAATTTTTAAGGAAAGCCCTCAAAAATTTCACCAAGGTTGTACTCAGAGTCCAGATTTATGAGGCATCACTCCGAGTTGGTTTATACAGTTGTATTAATTTTTGTACATAATATTATTTTCATTGTATATCCTTGATTTTATTTGTTTTACATTTCATTGACATTTTTAAAGTTTGGGTCGTCTGCCATTCAATGTGACTTATTCATTTCTCATTTCAATTATTTTTTCTTTCAAAAAAAAATATTTGTTAATTTGGGTTGTCCGCCCTTCAATGTGACATATTGATTTTTCATTTCAATTATTTATTTTTTTTCTTTCAAAAGTTCATTTGTTGTTCAAAACATATGTTTTATGCCATATTTGAAAGAACTACGCAAACTTGATTCTCTCAATGAGATGCGTAGGCAGCCCTTCTAGGGTTCGGTATTCTTTATTCAAAAGATTTTTTTTATTCTTTATTCTTTTTAAAATGTTTATATTTTTGAAAAATTATTTTTTGACTTGGTTGGTGCTAACACATTTAGAGTGTGCATATGAAAAATAATTGGTACAATAGAGAAAATTGACTTCTTGTTAAACCATAGATTCTTTTGGTACCTCTCATTCATACTTTTGTTACACTTGAAAATATTCTCTTGTAAACATTCAAGATTAGAACAAAGCCAGATTCATTGTTTCATTGCATTGTGTGGTGAGTTTTGATTAAATTCAATTGTGTTGTGTTGTTGATCTAGAACTTGGCCTAAATGTTTGTTGAGGAGAAATCCTGAGTAATGTTTTATTTGAGAAATGATTGTAGGCCTTCTTTGACCCGTTTTGTGCCTTTCAAAGCTTACCAAATGACATCAATCCTTAGTATGTCCCCCTTTTGAGCTTTAAGCCTTTTCTTTGGATAACCACATTTTAGCCTATATCCTTTTGAGTGCTTACATGCACTATCTCTCTTTTGGCCTGACTTTCTTGAGCGCACCGAAGATGTGCAAGTTACAAGAGAAGATTTAAAGTTCAAATTTGTCAAAGACAAAAGTTATCAAGGTCCCTGAAATTCAAAAATGCAAAAAATGACTTCAAAAGAAAGAAGAAAGAGTTGAAAATTCCCCACAAGTTCAAGCAAGCAAAATCTCAACGAAAGAAGAAGAACACTCCAAACAAATAGGAGAAACTTCAAAAGATGATGAGAAATGGTGAAAGCTCATACAAGCAAAGCTTCAAAAAAAGTCAAAAAGTACAAAGAAAGGGACAACACAAAGGATCAAACGCTAAAAGCGTAACAACAGTTGAAAGCACAAATTTAGTGCAATGCTCAAGAAAGGATTAAGTCACTTTTATCCCAAATGACTTTCCTACCCGTCCCTAAGCCTACATTACAAGCCAATAACAAGCCCTGCATGATTTCATTTCAAATGTTCTCACATTAGTGGAGAGTTACATGAAGGCCAAGCCTATGGTATCACAATTGCATGCATGAAATATTTTTTTGAGTGTGAGTGAATTTTGCTAAATGTCCTCAAATCAAAACACTTTAAATTTGTGCAAATTGGGACTTTCTTTGTGGTGAGGCACTTGAAACATGATGTTAGGTCTAGTTCAAAGCCTTTGTTTGAACTAGATGAACAAATCTTGTCGTTACTTAAGTACATTTGAGGTACCACTTGAATCCATAGGAATTACCTCGAATTCAGTCTCAGTTGAAAGAGAAAGTATTGTGAGAAATTTCTACACGGTACTAGTTGTTGGCACTAACCAAGTTAAAACATGTTTCATTGTTCAAAAAAATAAAAATGGGTTGACACCCACTTTTCAATATTTGTCCAGACCAACTTTGTGTACCGTTTCTTTGTTGAAATTATATTTTGGGTCGTCATACCCTTCAAAATGACATCATTTTAAATTTGAATCTTCATACCCTTAAAAATGACATCTTTAAAAATTTTGGGTCGTCATACCCTTCAAAATGACATCTGTTTAAATTTAGGTCGTCATGCCTTTCAAAATGACACTCTTTTTAAAAAAAGAATTTTTTTTATTATTAATTTTTTATCTCAATTCAAAATGATGTTTTTCCTAAAAAAAAATTGGTTTGTCATGCCGTTACAAATGACACATTTTATTTGTCATTCCATTTAAATTGACTTTTTTAAAAAAAATTCAAGATGTTATTATGTTCAAAATGTTGCACTGGTTCATCACATTGTTCATAGTTCATATGAGGCCTTGGTTGCATAATTTATGTTGCATTTATGTTACAGTTGCTACTAACAATTGTGTTGCAGATTTTGTTAAAGTTCAAATGGGTTGTCTGCCTTTCAATAGACACGTTGGGTTGTCATATCCCTTCAAGTGACATATTAAGTTCAAGATGGGATTGTCATCTCCCTCCAAATGACATGTTAAGTTCAAATTGGGTCATCTGCCTTTCAAAGAGACACGTTGGGTTGTCACATCCCTTCAAGTGACATATTAAATTCAAGATTGGGTTGTCATCTCCCTCCAAATGACATGTTAAGTTCAAATTTAGGCCATCCACCTTACAAAGAGACACGTTTGGATTGTCACATCCCTTCAAGTGACATATTAAGTTCTAGATTGGGTTGTCATCTCCCTCCAAATGGCATGTTATATTCAAATTGGATCGTCCGCCTTCCGAAGAGACACGTTGGGTTGTCACATCCCTTCAAGTGACATATTAAGTTCAAGATTGAGTTGTCATCTCCCTCCAAATGACATGTTAAGTTCAAATTTAGGCCGTTCGCCTTTCAAAGAGACACGTTGGGTTGTCACTTCCCTTCAAGTGACATATTGAGTTCAAGATTGGGTTGTCATCTCCCTTCAAATGACATGTTAAGTTCAAGATTGGGTTGTCATCTCCCTCCAAATGACATGTTAAGTTCAAATGGGTTGTCTGCCTTTCAATAGACATGTTGGGTTGTCACATCCCTTCAAGTGACATATTAAGTTCAAGATTGGGTTGCCATCTCCCTCCAAATGATATGTTAAGTTCAAATGGGTCGTCTGCCTTTCAATAGACATGTTGGGTTGTCACATCCCTTCAAGTGACATATTAAGTTCAAGATTGGGTTGTCATCTCCCTCCAAATGACATGTTAAGTTCAAATGGGTCGTCTGCCTTTCAATAGACACGTTGGGTTGTCACATCCCTTCAAGTGACATATTAAATTCAAGATTGGATTGTCATCTCCCTCCAAATGACATATTGAGTTCAAATCGGGTCGTCTGCCTTTCAATAGACATGTTGGGTTGTCATCTCCCTTCAAATGGCACGTTAAGTTCAAGTTGGGCCGTCTGCCTTTCAAGAGACAAGTTAAGTTGTCACCTCGTTCAAAGTGACATGTTATTCACACCGTCCTCCTTTCAAAAAGGTACACTACCTTCATTGTGCAATTTTGGAAGTAACATAGAAGGTATGTGAATATTTGATCAATCCTTGCCCTTTTGTTCATTATTTTCAGCCCCTTTGATGGATGTAGAATATTGTTCGAAATCTCTACTGACGTCTCATATTGTTTTGTTCAAAGTATATCAAACCAAATTTGGGTTCGTCAACTTTGTTTGACCAAGATCTCTTTCATCGATCCTAATCAAACAAAAGGGCAAGTTGTTGACACCAAATTTTGGTATGATATTTTCAAAAGTTGATACTTTTAATTATTTTATTCATTAATTGTTCAAAATACATGTTTTGCAATTTTAATGCAAAATTTTAATAATTATCCTTATTGCTCAAAATATTAGGATTTTTATCGGTTAATTTTGATTACATTATTTTTTTTGTCACAATCAGTTCAATATGTTGTTAATATTTGTTCTGTTTAATTAAATCATTATTTTTGTTAAATTGCATTTTTTACATGCCATTGGTTATGTTCGTTACATTTTTTTTAATATTCATTTTATTCGTTACATTTGTTAATATTCATTTTGATATTTTGCACAGTCTAAAAATTCATCCAAATATGGATAAGATTTCATACACGGATATTTTATTGGTTAGTGGTTTTGGCCCACGGTTTTAAGATAATGGTATTGTACTATTGATGGTTTTCAATTTTCTATTTAAGCAATAGCTTGATCATTAAGTTGAGGGTGGTGAAAATTATTTTTGATTTAACAAATTCAATTTCTTTTCTCTGGCCCACCACCGCCAGATCTCACCTGAAGACAGCAACCAAACCGCCCTTTAGCCTTC
The DNA here is from genome assembly GCA_018342035.1 of Solanum appendiculatum. NCBI lineage: Eukaryota > Viridiplantae > Streptophyta > Magnoliopsida > Solanales > Solanaceae > Solanum > Solanum appendiculatum. Next base: position 1,362 of record JAGDQO010002289.1, on the reverse strand, counting down.
TTTTACAGCAGGTCTCACCACCATACCACCGTTAAACCACCGCACATCAACACCAAAAAACCAACGAAACCCAGTCTTCTTCCCTTCTCCTCTTTACATTTTTTATTCATTTTCGCAGGTGAACTACAACCAGCGACCAGCAACCGCGAAACCACACCAACCCATTTTTCCTTTTTCTGCCGCTAATGACAGCAGCAAATAACAGCAAACGACGCCAATTCCGGCGAAACCCCAAGCTCTAACCGGCGTGGCTCCAACTCCGGTAACTAAACAACCCATCTTTCACTTAGTTTCATTTTTTTTTTCCAGATCTGGCCGGAGGGATTCAAACTCCGGACACCTTCATTTTATAATTCCATTCCTGTTTAAGTTATTGATTATATATTAGTATATTTCTTATTGTTGATTTTCAATTAATACTGATTATTTTGGAACTGATCTAGAGGTTTTAAGTATTTTTTTTCCGATAGTTTGAAGTATATTTTGCTTTATGTTGCCACTGTTAAGTTGTTAGGTTTTATTATTTAAAGTCTTTCTCTTTTCTGATGGTTGACTTCTTGTTATGTTCTTTGGGGATTAAGTTTTAATGCTTATTGTAGCTTTTCATTAATCGTGTTCATGTTATATTATATCTTTGGATCTCTTTTATTATGTTAATAAGTTGTTGTTTGTTAACTGCTTTATTATTTGTTCTTAACTAAATATTATTTTAGATAGTCGCGTCCTTATTCATTTTTATTGTTGTTGTTTGTTTGTTTCTGTTTTTAGCATTTTGATCAATTTTGAATATATTTGTTAAAATTGGCCAATGAAAAAATCTCTCCGTCGATTTTAGAGGCCTCCCCAGTGTTAAAAGACGGAATTTTAGTTAAGTTCATATTTTTTTGGTATGTTAAAATTGGCCGATGAAGAAATTATTCTCGATTTCCAGCCTCCCATTTTAGCGGGTTTTTATTTTTAAGTTATTATTTGATTCATTTATTTTTATTTTTATTTATTTATTACTAACACTTTTACTAGTGTCTGTTACAGGTACCCGAAGTTGCTTTCAAGGAAGCTATTCGAACGGAGTTTCGAATTATATTTTTATGAATTACTTGTATATATTATTGACGTTAGGCAAACTTAGGTTTTTCTTATTTATTGATTTACTTTTATAAAAGTAATTACTGTTTCATTGAAGGGCTTTTTTTTTTTGTCTCATGACAACCTCTATGATGCTCGAGGTTTCTGTCGGGCATATGTTGATGCCGAGGTTTCTGTCGCCGATGTTACATCCTCGAAAGGCGCAACGTCGCGGTGACTCAAAAAAATAATAACTAGTTCAAATTTAAAAGGGAAAAAGGAGTCGCCACTTAATTT
>JAGDQO010002288.1:0-53099 GCA_018342035.1 Solanum appendiculatum | reverse complement strand
TGCGAAACTTGCTTAAAACACCAAGTGCTGAACAAAACAAGTGTCAACATCCCAAGCCCATTTTGCTTGATACTGGTGAAATGAAGGTGCCATATGATTGGGCAGTAAGTAGCTTCTTGCTCTGTCACTTGTTAAATATTTCCACATGTAGAGGATCTCTAGCAACAAACAATTATATGTTCTTCTTGCTCAAGTTCCTATTGGTAGAATGCATGTGTACTTGTGTTTTCCGGCTAAAAGGAATACTTAATCTTTTTGTCAGGAAGAGTGCCCTATTGCAGAAAATGTAATTCGGAATCTCAAATGTGTTAAATTATTTTGGCACAATAGAACACATGTTGCTTAATCTATTATTCTCATTTCGAAATTGAGGGCAAAAGTACAAATTTGATTATCATTCTACCACTAGCAGTTGACAACTAAAGCCTGTACAACTTGAAATTCATAGATTGTGTTATCAAGCTTTACAATTTCCATCTCACTTTAACCATATGTACGGGCAGATATAGACGAGAGGGAGAAACAATGGTACTGTCTGTATTTCCTGCTAATGATGAGAAGGTTTAAACTCCGAACAGTTGCTAACTGAAGAAAAGAAATATTTGGACTTTGATAAAAGAGAGTGATGGAAAGTCCTCATCCTGCTCAACAATATGACATTTAATGAATTGCTGCTATAGAGAAGCATATGATTAATTTTCTGGCTAACTACTTGCGACACGGTTTTTTGGCCTCCATAATACGTAAAAAGCCTAATCCAAATACGCAAACCTCCCACTAAAATACTCGAAACCCTCTACATGATGTCCTGTTTATAATGTTCAATGATTGATTCCTTTCTTTTCCATTTTTGCAGCCTTCAATACTTCCTGTTCAGATTCTAAGAATAGGGCAGCTGGTCATTCTCAGCGTACCTGGAGGTATCAATCAAGACTAGCGATCTCTTTTATTTCTGGTGATTTCTTATGCAGTGGCAGATTCTGAGATGTCTTCTTCTCATACCTCACATAAATTTTCCTTTTATGCTCAAAACAGAATTCACTACTATGGCGGGTAGACGCCTACGAGATGCTGTGAAGACGGTGCTCACGAGTGGGGCTACCAAGGAGTTTGGTAGCAATATTCATGTTGTGCTAGCTGGATTGACTAATACATATTCACAATATATAACCACCTTTGAGGAGTACGAGATACAGAGATATGAGGTCAGTTAATTAGAAATTGTAGTGCATCGGTTATAATATAGATGTTCAAAGAAGTTAGGTATACTCATTGCACATTTGTATGCACCTAAAGCATGTAAAGTCAGACATGGTTGATATTTGATTGTTTGAAAATAGTGCACGACACAAAAGACCGACTCTAATGGTATCTATTGCAATGAGGTTAAGTATAAGGCAGCATAAAAGTCTATGATTCTCATCTTGAAGTCTCGAACAATGAGCTAAATTATATGGCACACTCCTATAACTTCACCTTAATGTTTTGCAAATTAAAATCTAGTTTCGTCTTTTTAGTTGCAATCACTCTCTGCTGCTAGCTTATTTTTCCCGTCTTACGAGGAATCCATCAAACCCAAAATTTGTTGTTTTATCTGTTTTTTTCTTCTGAATTTAGGACTAAAGGCCAAAACTTAAAGAATCTCTTTTGCCATGTTAATATCAGTTAGTTGTCTCTTAGAAGTTAGAACTAGGACATTTCAAATGTGCAATAAGTTGCTCTACTATTGTTCTTAAATAACTTTGCGCGATTTTTTTAGGGTGCCTCTACTCTGTATGGTCCACATACACTTAGCGCCTACATCCAACTGTTCAAGACGCTAGCATCTTCTCTTATCACAGGAAAGACCTTGCAAGCAGGCCCTCAACCCCCTGATTTGCTAGAAAAGCAGATAAGCTTGTTGACACCGGTTGTAATGGACGCTACCCCACTTGGTTCCAAATTTGGTGACTTAATCACCGATGTTCCTCAAAGTTCGACTTTCAAGAGGGGTGACCTTGTCTCGGCTGCTTTCTGGTCAGCATGCCCCAGAAATGACCTCATGACTGAAGGTACATTTGCTCTCGTCGAGATTCTTCAAGGAAAGGACACTTGGGTTCCTGCTTATGACGACGATGATTTCTGCCTTCGGTTTATATGGTCGAGACCTGCTAAACTCAGCACTCGGAGTAAGGCGACAATCGAGTGGAGGATACCGGAATCAGCTGCTTCAGGTGTGTATAGAATCAGACATTTTGGTGCTGCAAAGGCTCTTTTGGGTTCAGTTAAGCATTTTGAAGGTTCATCTAGTGCTTTTGTTGTTGCCTGAAAAAAACCTTGATGAATTTTATACTCATCGCAAATTATGTTGTTTTTTAAACCGCCTCTTGCATAAACGTAGGGTAAGACTATGTACAATAGAGCCTTATGGTTCGGCCCTTCCCCGACCCATGCATAGCTAGAGCTTAGTACATTGGTCTGTTCTACATATATACCTAAATTGATAAAGTGCAAGGTTATACCACGTTGCTAGTTGTTTTGTTTATAATATGAATGTTAATTTATAAAAAATGTTATTTCTACCGTCTCATAATTATTCCATACGTTTTTTTTGTTTGTGATATTATAAGCTTATTCTTCATATCGCTGGTGCATGACATAACAAAACGACAAAAAAATGCCATAACCAATCCAATTGTCATATTTATTGAAACAATACGATACATTATAAAATGAATCCAAACAAGTTTGGTTCTGCAACGCGATATTCTTTCATTTTCAAGTGCTTCATCTTCAACAAAACTAAGAAGGTGAGTTTAGATGCGGATTCACGATTTTAAATGTATGAGTTACTATAATAATTCTAAATTAATATAATAGAATATTTTAATACATATAGAAAGTATGCTGATAAATAAAAGAAAAAATAAGTGGGAGTGCTGTCGTGGTACACCATGAGTGATTTTTGCTAAGTCCTCTGTGCCATGATCATTTTTTGGGATAGTCTAATAATAAAGAAAGTGTATCACTTAAATTGAGATAAATAAAATATTTCTTCCGTTTTAGTTAGTTTGTGATTACTTTTTTTTCTCTGAATATTTAAGTCTATAAAATTAAAAAACATTTTGATATATTCTTTAATTTAAAAGTAAAATATTCGAAAGTTTTTTTACTTTTTTAAATTTCGTGTCAAGTCAAAATAGAACAAACAAATAAAACGGAGGGAGTATCTCTTTAATAAAAAAAAAATCAAATTATCTTTACTATGTCATTGGATAAAGATTGCAAGTTTTTTTAATGTCTTTTTATTAATTCTTAAAAGTGGCAGGCACGCACGAACTGACAAAGACAATGAGTAGGACCTTACTATAGGACCTAAAAAAAAAAAAAAAAGAAAAAGAAAATCCGAGTAATAGTCCATAAATTATATGAGAGAGGTAAATCGTATTAGGTAAATCTCGTGAGATGAACTCCACTAACAAGACATGAAGCGATTTTCGAATTTGAGATTTGCCATTTAAGAGATTCTAGTGCAATCTCCGTGCAATGAGTTCGATTGAGAAAGTAAAAGGAAGTGTCAAACCTGAAACATATTATTTATGAATTTGAATGCTAGCCATGATAAGTTCGACCATGAAGGGATTGCGCGAACTTGAGATCCCCCATTGGAAAATTCATTGCACTATCAACTCAACCATTTTTATTTTAAATAAAACTGATCCAGTATAATAAACCACAATAGCACAAAAAAAGACAAATTGTATTAGTAAACTTCGTCCAATGAGCTCGACTAAAAAAACACGAAGGGAGTTTCAAACTTGGACTCGCCATTTGAGAGATTCTAGTACGATATGAGAAAGCACAAAGGAAGTTCTGAATTCGAAACTTCTCATATGTGAATTCTAATGCCAACTCTGTATCAAAAAAAAATAAAGCGATTACAAATTTGACATCCCTGCTGGACAACCAACTCAGCCATCCTTATCGATAATATTTTATCAATCTTAAAATGATATTTATACATTTTTTAAAAATAGTATAATTTATTAAAAAAAGAAAGATTTGCTAAAAACGCGTATTATATGAGTCAGAAAAATTTGGTGGGCTGTGAGAAAAAACTGAAAAGCTGAAAAACAAAACTTTTTTTTGCTAGAGAGAGAAAAGAAGAGAGAGAAAGCTTTTTTCTTTTTTTCTCATTTTTTTCCCTTCACCTCAACCCTCTTTCTCAGGGATGGTCGAAGAGAGGTTCCTCTTCTGAGATCATCCTCAATACAGCAGTCAACAAAAAATATTAAAAAAAAAATAATAATAATAATTTTGGGATTTTAATTCTACATTTCACAAAAAAATCCCATATTTTTCATTGGGTTGAATTTCTTGAAATTTTTTTTCAAGAATTTGATCTCTGTTTACTTTTTTCTGGTAAATGTTTTATCTTTACCCCATTTTTTGAATTTTTGTTTGATTTTGCTTGAGAATATGGTTATCTTATGATGGCTATTTTGCTTTTTTTCCCAAAAAAGATTCAATTTTTATTAATTCTTGTTGTTTGTATGTCTGCATTTTCAGCTAAAATTGAATCTTGGAAATTTGGAAGACTTGGGGTTTCTGCAATGATGGAGAAAACAGAGGTAATATAGCCTAAATTATAGAAATGTTGAGAAAATGAAAAATTACGCTGTTTATATATGGTTAAAATTATTTTTATATATAAGCAGTAGATGTTGAACCCTTTTGCATTGTAGAGGTGTTTACTTCTTTATATTTTGAACATTATAGTTGGATTTTGTTTGTGATCTTTTTTATTTTTTGTGTCTAGTGTAGAGTTGTGAAGATAAGCAAATGTGTTTTCGTGTGTCCGAGTGATTTTCGTTGCTCGGAGGAGAGTCATTTCATATCAAAAAGCTGGCGATTTTGTGTGAGAATTTGTTCAGAATCCTGGCTGTTGGCAAGAAATGAGGCGTAGATGGAACATTTATGGAATCAAGTTATTGTTTCTTACTATTTTGATTCTTCTTTTGGAGGTTCATGAATGTTGCACTCTGAATTCTGAAGGTAGTTACTATTCTCTAGTTTCTTTCTTTTTTACTTTTGGAGGACCATAGTGTTCGCCATTCGGGCCAGGTTCCCTGCACCTCGACTGTTCCACTGTATATCCTCTACCTCCAACCAACATAGGTATCGATTACTATGCCCATGAGGCTGAGGCATATGAGACGTGTTGGGCGAACAAAGTCCTACATTGGTAGCTGAAAAGATTGGAAAGCTACATATAAGGTATAGGATCTCTTAACATGGTGTGAGGCCTTTTGAGGAAAACCATGCGGGCTTGCCCCAAAGCGGACAATATCGCACCATATTAAGAGTATTTTTGGGTTGACTTAGTCCAACAAGATGAAATCACTTACTCCCTCCATCCCATTTTAGGTGGTCATGTTTTGTTGGACACAAAATTTAAGAAAGAAAGAAAGAATTTTGTAGCTTGTAGTCTAAAACAAGGTATAGACATTTGTGTGTGGGTGTAATTTGAATATTAAGATTAAATTGTTTCTAAAGTCTAAACATGATGTTATTCTTTTTGTGACAAACTAAAAAGGAAAATGTGCTGCATAAATTGAGACTGAGGGAGTCGAGTTTTTGGTCTTTGTTGGGATATGAACAACAAAGACTAAATTGTTTAAATTGTTTCTAAAGTCTAAACATGGTTTTTTACTCACTTAGGGCTGTGTCTTCTGTCTCCCCGTGGGCTATTCTCTAGTTTCTTTAGTCTATTCATGTTATTGGCTTATTCTTTGTTTCGCTGATTACTGTTGATTTGAGAAACAGGATTGTCGTTGTTCGAATTCAAATTGAATGTGTATTCTGATCCAAATGGAGTTCTTGAAAACTGGAATGCTGATCACTGTGACCCGTGCATGTGGTCTAGTGTCAAGTGCTTGGATGGTAAAGTGCACATGTTGTAAGTCTCTTGTTATGCATAGTCAAGTTTTCTAGTTAAAATTGTCTTGTCAATAAACTTTCTCTATTGGTTAGAGTTTAGTGATTTGATTCTGGAACCAGTTTGTTGAACTAATAATGATAAACCAAATGCAACACGGTGAAATTGTTTGTTTCGACTCTTGTGATTCTTCTTATGTCGTTAAATTAGTTGACCTATCTTTTTTTTCATTCTGTTCAGAAATCTCCATGGATATTCTTTGGAAGGAACACTGGCATCAGAGCTTGGAAATCTTACTCACTTGAGATCACTGTAAGCTTTAGATATACTTATATGCTTTTTCTATAGGCTCTTGCTCATTAAGTCTTAAATGGTATTTTTTTACCTGAATCGTCGTCCGTAGAAGGTTGTTATAATCTTTGAGTAGATTTCTATCTTCTTATGTAAATTCAAAAGAATGTAAGGGGTCGTTTGGTGTATGATGGACAAGCATAGATAGTCTTGGGATAAAAAATTAGTACAGGCTTATCCCTTGTTTGGTTATTTATCTAGGGATAAGTTTTATCAGGATTAGTAATTAGTATCAGTATAAGTTATCCCCATCAGAGGATGGAATAATAGTATCGGGATTAGTTATCCCAGGAAAAACCAATGAAAATGACAAAAATACCCCTGAGGTCCCTCAAACTCTTTTTCTACTAAATAAGATGGATGATATTTTTGTAAAAGAACTTCTTCTAAGAAATTTATGCAATGCATGTCATTTTTAATACAACAAACCAAACAATCACTAAGCAATAATACATTACCAGCATAACTAATCCCAACATAACTTGTCTTCAAACTAAACGACCCCTAAGAGTTATGTAGGTCAAGTAAATTGGGAGGTAGAGACAAAGGAAGGATAAGCTTTGGATATCTCCTAATCAGCTTTCATCATCTTGTATTCTGCATTTACATTGTTCTCCACATAAGTTGTGTTTGAATCTTAACGGTATTTCTTCTTGCTGTCTGATTGCTTTCACAGCGTGCTCTCAGGGAACCATTTTTTTGGTGCTATTCCTAAAGAATTCGGAAGACTCGGAATGCTGGAAGTGCTTGACTTGAGGGATAATAATTTGAGTGGAACAATTCCAGTAGAAATAGGAGACCTGCAATCACTAAGAATCTTGTGAGTTAATGATTTGCTGTGTGCACGATAAACGGTTTGTTGTGTGCAGACGGATATACACAATGCATACACATTTATGATGCGAAGTGATTTCAAAATGCTCATCAACTGTGTTTACTTCGTTTTTCCAGGTTGATTCATAACAATAACTTTGAGGAGAGTGTTCCTTTGGAAATTGGGAAGCTTCATTTAGTAACAGAATTACAATTCGACGAAAATCTCACTTCTGCTTTTGCTTCTGGAACTCTCTGTATAAGAAAATTTCGTCATTGGTAGGATTCTTTTAGTTGTTTTAGTACCCTGTCTTCATATTCAGCTTTTTTTTTTGCATATTGGATGCTGGATAGTCTATCATAGTGGAAACACACTATTTAATTGATCTAGTTCATTTCAAAATTTGGTATTTTGTATGTCTTTCTCTGATACTTTGATGCCTGTTTCCGACAGCATCTGGCAAGGCAGCAAGAAACCATTCAAGACGATAAACTCCTTTATTGAACCAATAAAATGTGTACTCTTGCGTTACCTCAGTTTCTTCCAACTGTAAGTAATTAAATAGTTTTTCACATCACAAGTCATCTAGTTAAGTTTTATCATTGAGAAGCATTTTTTCTATTTCTTTAGGCCGTCTCCTGGAACGGGCTTTATGGATGACCGAAAAGACTGTTCTGACAACCTTCCAAGTGAGTAAACACTTCATATTTTTCAAAATAATTCCGAAGAATCGTTTACGAATAATAATTCTTCATTGTCTAGCAGGGTTATCCAGGCCTCACATCATCCCCACTATACAGCACCAAGAGGAGATCACACGCCGTAAGTTGGCTGAACAATCCAGTAACCTTGCTGCTGCTCCTGCCAATATCAAAGGACCATTGGGTCCTGTCATTCAAATGCCAAGAAGCAGTGGTTCATTTCGTGCGGTGCCAAATTCCGATGGAACACATCCTACAAACTTACCATCACCACCTCCACAGCATGAGTCTCAAGACAAATTACATCCCATGGGACAGTCTGCAAGTGGTGTAAAACAGCCGCCTGCTGTTAAAAAGCCAACTAATAGCCAAGGTCCCCCTGCTGGAAAATCGGAAAGTACTTGGAAGTATGTAGCTGGGATTTGCATTGGTGTACTTTTGCTCATTCTTGCTGCTTCTGTGTTCTTAATCTGCCGTATCAGAGCAGCTAGAACAATTGGCCCTTGGAAGACTGGATTGAGTGGACAGCTGCAAAAAGCATTTGTTACAGGTACTTTGATCATATTGTGCCAAAAAGTGATATTGCTAATATTCTGTTCCCCACCCTGATACTAGTTCAATCACTTACAATATTCTTAGCATAGCGTTACCTTATCAAAAATTTTTTTCTTAGCGTAGCGTTGTTATAACAATTTAACTGGAATAAAGGGAGGTACTGATATTCTTCGTCTTATGAGGAATTAGAGGGCTAATATTCTCTGTGTAGCATTGTTATATACCCCTTTTCACTATATGTTTGCTAGGACGAGAAGGTACAAATGGAACTATTTCTTCTAAAATGTCGCCGATCTTTCCTCATACATTTGCTTTCTCTAACTTATATTCCCCCACAAATTTGCTTTTCAACGACAACCATAGGAATGTGCAATCCTTTATTTTATTCTGTGATATTTTTTCGTCTATTGTAATTCTTTTGCCTGTGAAAACATTGTTGTAGGGGTTCCAAAACTGAACAGATCCGAGCTCGAAACAGCATGCGAGGATTTTAGCAACATTATTACCAGCGGTGATTCATATAGAGTATACAAGGGAACACTGTCTAGCGGAGTGGAGATTGCCGTTATCTCAACTACTATAAGTTCTCTGGAAGATTGGTCCATGCACTCGGAAACAGCCTTCCGGAAGAAGGTTAATCGTTTCTTTGCTTTCACAAATTAACCACCTCCGAAATCCTTTTTCATCTAACACTTCACTGTTTTGATTATAAAACTCATACATGTTTCTTCTTGTTCACCCTGAATAGATTGATACATTTTCACGAGTGAACCACAAGAATTTTGTTAATCTTATTGGATATTGCGAGGAGGATGAACCTTTCACTCGGATGATGGTCTTTGAGTATGCTCCTAATGGAACTCTTTTCGAGCATCTTCATGGTAATTAAAACTTTCTAGCAGTGCTATGTTTCACTTTAATCATTCATGATGCTGTTTTTGATTTAATACTGAATAACACGAACTACAACTTTTTCAATGATCCAGTTGAAGAAGCTGATCATCTGGACTGGCCTGCGAGGATGAGAACCGTTATGGGTACGGTGTATTGTCTTCAATACATGCATGAATTGAACCCCCCAGTTCCACATTGCAACTTGAATTCAAAGTCCATATATTTGACTGATGATTATGCTGCTAAGGTCTGCTTCACACGGCTATATATCCCAAAATATGTCATCAAGAAACTTTTACGGACGACTGAGTACTTTTTTATTTTACAGATTACAGAGATTGATTTCTGGTCAGAACTAACAGCCAGATCGAGGTCCTCTAGCGATGATGTAGAGAATTCCGTGCTGCCACCGCTTGCTGATCCCGAGACTAATGTCTATAGCCTTGGGATTCTTTTAATAGAAATAATTTCTGGCAAATCACCTTTTGCAGAAGAAAAAGAGTCTCTTCTAAACTGGGTAATTATCCTTTTTCCTTATTTTCATACGTCTTGAACATAATGTTCTGATCCCTAGGCTGCAATTTTTTTGTCTGGCTAGAGCCAGGGGCGGATCTAGAGTGGGTTCAAGGGGTTCTTCTGAACCCATTCTCGTCGTCTTGAATCTCGATCCATAAGTACTATGCAAAAAACCTCATGCTTGTGAGTGTATGTGTATTAATTAGGCTTATTCTCAATCCATCAACCGGATACTGCTTCCATCTCGAACCATAAGTACCTATGCCAAAAACCTATATGTTGCTCGGAATCTTCAAAAATGTTGTTATGTGCATGTAGGATCCACCAAAAGTAGTGCATTTTTTTGGAGGATCTGCATAGGTGTGTCAATGTTTTTAGAGAATATGAGCAACATAGCCGGAAATTGTGTGCTTGTGTGCGTGTATTAATTAGGTTCATTTTGTACCCACTGATAGGAAATTGCTTTCATCTCGAACCATAAGTACATATTCCAAAAGCCTATGTTGCTCGGGACTCATCAAAAATGTTGTCAAGTGCGTGTCGGATACTCCAAAAGTAGTGCATTTTTGGAGGATCTGGCACGAGTGTGTCAAATTTTTTAGAGAGTCCGAGCAACATAGCAAAGCTTATGCTTGTGTGCGTGTATTAGTTAAGCTCATTCTGTACCCACTGACAGAAAATTGCTTTCATCTCAAACCATAAGTACATACCAAAAACCTATGTTGCTTGAACTCATCAAAAATGCTACCAGGTGCATGTCGGATCCTCCAAAAGTAGTGGATTTTGGGAGGATTTTGCACGGGTGCATCTATATTTTAGAGAGCCAGTAACATAGCTGAAAACTTTAAGCTTGCGTGTGTGTATTAATTAGGCTCATTTTGCACCCGCAGACAGGCAACTGCTTTCATCTCGAACCATAAGTACATATACCAGAAACCTGTGTTGGTCGGACTCTTCAAATATGCCACGTGGTGCGTGTCGGATCCTCCAAAAGTAGTGCATTTTTGGAGGATCCAACGCGAGCGTGACAACATCTTTGGATAGTCAGAGCAACATAGCCTACAACTTTATGCTTATGTGTGTATATAAATCAGGCTCGTTCTGAACTCTCTGACAATGAGTCCTGAATTCGCCTCTGGATAGAACTGATTCATCAAACTTCCTTATACAATTTATAAACACCATAACCATGGCTGTTTTCAGGCGGCACAATATTTTCGTCACGACAAGCAGAATATCGCCTCTCTGGTGGATCCATCATTGAAGTCTTTCAAGAATAATGAGCTTATGGTTATTTGTGAAATAATTGAACAATGCCTTCAAGAAGATCCAAGGAAGAGACCAACTATCAAAGAATCCATTGATAAATTAAGGGAAGCAATTGATGTATCACCAAATGCTGCAGTTCCAAGGCTTTCTCCTCTGTGGTGGGCTGAACTCGAGTTATTATCCAGCGAGGCAGCGTGATCTGGCTGAATTTGTCAGTCTACTTTGTAAGTTCGAGTACGTACGTGTTGTTTTACTACGTATGACTACGGAAATATATCATATCTCTTAAACCCCCTCGGGGTAGTTGTATCTAACTATCCTCTACATATATTTATGATCTATATTGGTTTATTCTTTTATCATTTGTGTTGACAAGAACCATGATGATTCATATAGCTGACCTCAGCTTGTTTGGAATTCGGCGTAATTGACGTCGTACATTGGTTTATTCTTTTATTATTTGAGTGACATGAACAATGAGGGTTCATATACCTGATCCGTCTTGTTTGAGATTGAGGCATAGTTGTTGTTGTTGTATATTATTGGTTTATTCTTTTATTATTAATTTGTCTTTGCCAAAAATGGCATTTCTTAATTTTCATTTGTGGGATATTGTGGTCTATGCCCTTTTATGATTAAGAAATATGTGTGTGTTTGTGTCTTCATCTTTGTGTATTTGAATAACCTGAGAGATCCTTGTACTTGGCTCCGTTTGTCACTTGGACCCTTCTACTTACGACTTTACCAATTGGACACTTAAAGTTATTAAAATGCGCTATTATAAACCCCTTGACCGTTGACCAAGCTTATGTGGCTTTTTTTTTCTGAATCAGATAAAAAGCGTGGTTACACGCGTTTAAAAGCAAGTGAGCCCTAATTATTTTAATTTAAAAAATATTAAAATTAAAAGAAAAAAAATATAACAATTAAAAAAATAAAAAAAATTGCAACCCCAATAGAACTACTGTACGCTTCTTCTTCTTCCTCATAGTTTCTCCCACCCCACCATGACCACACACAAACACTTTTTCTTCTATCTCTTCACATACTCTTACACACAATCTTCCTCTATCTCTTCTCATATTCTTGTTATCATTTAAAAACTTTAGAATAATTGGGGAAAAAAATATTATTTAGATCTGGGTAAAAGAAACTTTAGAATAATTGGGGAAAAAATATTATTTAGATCTGGGTAAAAGAGGGTTGAAAAAAAAAAAGAAGAGGTTCTTGATTGTGAAATAGATGTCGATTTTAGATAGATTTATGAAAAACATATGTTTGATTCTCTCGAAATTGAACTCAATTTTATCTAGAACATTTTGGATGAGTTCTTTTGTAATGATCCATTTTTTGGTCTCCTTTTCTTTGCTCATCCTCCATTTTAGTCATTTTCTAACCACCATTAAAATAGCAAAATTTGTAATAAAATAACATAATAAAGCTTTGCTTGTCGCTAATTCCTCTTCAATGTAAAAAATTTACTAGAAAAAAAATGATAAGATAACATCTAAATAGCAAAATAGATAAAAGATATGGGAAGAGAAGAAAGAAAGAAAGAGTTTTGGAGAATTTGAGATTTCTTTTAAAAAAAATATTATTTGTAATAAAAAAATGACGTGGCAATTTATATCTGATGTGGATAGTGATGTGTTATCCACATCAGCGGGATTGAAAGACACACATGGTCAGAGGGGTTTAAAATAATATATTTTAATAAATTTAAGTGTTCAGTTGGCAAAGACGTGAGTTGAAGGGTTCAGGTGACAAATGGAGCCAAGTACAGGGGCCTCCTAGGTCATTCCGCCTAATTATTTTGACTCTCTAATGACTTTATATATATATATATATATATATATATCTAGATGAATTAAGTTATATACATTGATAGTTTTTTTTATGAGAGAATCTTAACCTTTGATAGCAAATTATATGTTATTTATTATTTTTATTCGATTAATGATGTATTCGTTGTCAAGATAGATATTTTTCTTTCCTTTCACTTTATTTTTTTCTTTCAAAAATAAAAAATTATCTCGGATATTATGTAATGCTTACTCTCAAAGTCTTCATTTATGCTTGTTAATTAATACAATAGAGTTCAATAAGTATATCTTGCATTGATGCAAAATGAACTCTCAAATAACTAGAACAAAAGATTCATACGAGAAAACATACGTAAACGAGCCTCTACTTGAGCCTCCAAGGATAAAGGTACATAAATAATTATTTGATCACCATCAAAATTGGCATCGACTCCATTGCATCTAATAAATTATGAGTTTAATTTATCCTGTTTAGTAGAAAGATGAATATTTCTTGCTCATTATCATATAATTACTTGTTTACAAATTTCAGGTATATATATATATATATATATATATATATATAATAATTTGACAGAACAGGGTATTAAACTCATATTTTTCACTTTTTGTACTTTTTTTCCATAGAAGTTGGCAATTTGTTTTTTTCCCCCTATTATCATAAGAAGGACAAAATCCTAGTACTACTAGTCTACTACCATCACGAATTAAAAATGAGTAGCCAGGTGAAGAGTTTTTTTAAAATTTATTTTCGACTTTTACGATGTCATGTTAGAATTTAATTAAATTTGAATTCATATTTTAGAGAACTCATTTCTAGAGATGACGTTCAATATTTTTATTTTTCTTATGTATGATTATACAATATTTTCTATCGTTTTGGATTGTTTCAATTTATTCTTATATGTTAAAAAAAATAAATTAAAAATGATGCAAAATTTTAAAAAAAGGTTAAGGATACATCATTATTTATGTTTTCTCTTTTCATCAAACAAAAAACATTTCCACTTTAGCAGGGAGACCACGTCATTGCTAGTTTTTTGTATTATTAAATTTTTTTATCTAGTATTTTTTATTCATTTTACGACTCAAGTTAATAAGATTTGCGTTAAAAGATCTCACATTAATTAATATATTGTTTCCTATCATAAATCTTTTTCTTTATTTGTAAACATTTGAAATTACTGTCTTCATTTATGTGATATATTTTTCTTTTTAATTTATCTAAAAAATATTATTTTTTATAATTAAAAATAATCTAACTTTACAAATTTTTCATCTTTATTAAAATAATTAATAATCATACATATGTCTATAATTAAATCTAAGCCACAAATTTCCTAAAGATATAAAACTTTCAAACTGTGTCTAAAATTTATTATTTAAAACTTTAGAGTATGATTACTATTACATGTTAAGATTTCTCTTTAGCATAATACATAAACGTGTCGTTTAATTTGATTTCAGTTATTATTTATGTCTTTCAATTTTGAATGTACATAGTGGACATTTAAACTTGTATAAAATTGAACAAATAGACATACACATATTCTACAGGGCATAATACACGTAAAATGTTATGTAAGATGCCACGTAAGACAAATGTGTCTACTTATTTAATTATATACAAATTTAAGTGTCTACTTGAACAGACCTAAAATTGAAATGCATAAACACCCGTTGAAGTCATAAATATCAGTTAAAATCAAATTAAAAGTTATTTTTATATATTCTGCCATTATCTTTCAAAAAGAAATTCCTAAAATGTCTGTTCATACTGAATAAATTATTTATTTTTACTAGGGAGGGGGTGGGGAATAGAATACAAACAAGAACCAAAGAAAGAAGACAAATTAAAAGATGATGAATCACATGCATGATTTAGAGTTCCAAGAATTGTCTTTATAGTTTGGGGGAACTCATTATATACCTTTGTTTATAGTATTTCATTTATACACTCTCTCTCCAACAATACTTGTTTACTACTTCCTTCGTTCCTTTTTATATGTCATTTTTTTCTATAAATAGTTGATCCATAATACTTATCATTTCATAAAATCCATGCATAAGTTATCATATTCTTTCAATCATACCCTTGATAGAATAGTTAATTAGTCTTGAAAATATATAATTTGACCAACTTAGGAAAACTAATAAGTAATTAATATTCATTGGAGTACTTCATACATAGATTAATTACTCTCTCCATTCACTATTCTATAAAATCTTATGTTGAAAAACAAACCTCAACAAACAAATTAAAAATAAAAGATGGAGAAAAATAAAAAATAATCTTGAAAGTTGAAGCTTTAACAATTTTTAAAATTTTTTTAGATCAATTGGTGAAAAAAATTGGCTGCAAAAATAAACTCAAAAATTTAAATAGTCATCCAAATGGATTTTAATTTTTGAAATCTAGCATATTCATCATTTATTGAAAAGTTGACTTAAGAAAACATTCAATAAGGGTAAAAGGGTAAAGTTACTTAATTTCTTAATGCAAGTGCAATCTAAAAAGGTGACATATAAAAAGGAACGGAGGGAGTATTGACTTTGCACATTTTAAAAAAAATTATAAATAAAAGGATAATTTTACTATGTCATCTTTTGAATATAATAAATACATTGTTTTGAAAAATATAATAAAGAAATGACTATGATTAATGATAAGGATAAATTAGGAACAAAGTGTAAAATTATCCATTGATTTCATAAAGTAAACAAATATTATTGAATATCCCAAAATAATATAGTGGACAATTATTATTGAACGGAGAGAGTATTAGATATTTTGAAAGCCAAATACGTCGTGATTATCTCGTTTGGAACTTTGTCTCTTAGCATATGATTTTTATGGTCGGTTTGTTATGGAGAAAAATATTTTTTAATTTTTTTTTATCTTTAATTGATTAGAAAAATAATTTCTAGTAAAATTAGAAAAAATAAGTTGAAATTTTACATTGATGGTATCTTTTTTATTCTCTAACACATTTTATTTTTATTTCTACTTTCATAGCTTCCACTTCCACTTCCACTGTCCTCATCCTCACCTCCCATAGTACTTATCTGATTAAATTATATAGTATAATAGTTTTAAGAAAATACATTTTGTTTATATATTGATATAGAAGCTATTTTTCTTCCTACCAAACATACACATTTATTATTTATAATTTAAATAGAAAACTTTGCCGTTTATAGTGTAAAGAAAATAGGTTTTAATTTAAATCCATCAAACACCCTTGTAAAATGAGGTGGAGTCAACATTGAAAATTTATGAATTGATATATATATATATATATAGAGTTTATTCTGATTCACAAGTCATAGAAATAACTATTAATATTTGTATTGAGATAATTTGTCTACGTCACACTTCTCAGATGCGTCCATTAATCCCGATTATACGTGAACGCGAAATAGGCTATAGATGAGTACAAATTAAACGACGTCACATTGCATTCCCTAAATCACGAAATGTCCAAAAAAAAATACCTACTAACAAATGTACAAGACTTTTGGTGCATCTCAAAAAAAAAAAAAAACTTATTTCATTCACACCATATATTAAAAAGAATACATCAAAATATTTCATTTCTTCATAGTATGGCTAGTGAGTTCCTTAAAAAAACAAAAAATGGCAAATTCAAGCTCTAATAGAAAAAAAGAAGAAAATTTATACAATTCATGGATGAACAATAAACAGGAAGAAATAAATGAGCTTCAAAACGCCATCGTTCGTGCTCGAAAAAACGAGCTAAACGATGACGAATTGAATGAGTTGCTAAGGAAAATGGTGAACAACTTCCAAGTGTACGTGAACGGCCGTGGTCGACTCGCGAGAGTCGACGTATCGCCGTTCTTCGCACCCACTTGGTGCACCACTTTGGAGAATTCGGTCTTGTGGATAGGCGGGTGTAGGCCGTCTTCGTTTATACGGCTGATTTATGCTCTATGCGGAATCGAAATCAAGTCTCATATCGCGAAATATCTACAGGTAGGGTGTTAAATAAGCAGGTTGAGTTAAATTTGAATTGAAATCGAAATCGAGTCTCATATCGGGGAATATCTACAGGTAGGGTGTTAAATAAGCAGGTTAAGTTAAATTTGAATGAATTAATGAGTTATTTGATCCATGAAAAGTTTTTTAAGCTGAAACGAGGTAGGATAAATTAATGATATAAACAATAGATCATAGTTCAATCCGTCCAACTTTTATACATATTTAATTTTTTATTGTAATTTTATAATTTGTTTAATTATTTAATGATTTTTATCATGATTTTATATAACGTATCAAATAAGGAAGGCCAAAGATTGATTTCGCCTCGTCAACACCTTACTAGTCGAGCTCATCGCACTGAACTTGCTTAGTGCGATTTACATCTGCTCCACATACTGGACTTGCTTAGTGCGATTTACATCTGCTCCACATACTGGCCTTGCTTAGTGCGATTTACGTCTCCTATAGATTGCAATTTATTGTACATGAACAGATTTATCTAGGGTGCATGCACCTAATGAATAGTGACCATAGGTTTTGCTTAGGATTCCAAAAAAAAAAAAGAGTTGTTTTTTAATATTTTTATAAGGTTGTCAATTTGGGCTATATAACACCAATTTTTAGATGAGTCGAGTTAAAATGGATTGAGTTGATAAATGAGAGGATCGTTATTCTATCCAAACATAATCAAGTTAGACACAAGTTATATTTTTATGAACTAATTTATCGACGTACATTAAGGGTATGGAAATTGGAGACTTTGCTCAGCTTTCTGGAAGGCAAATTACCATGATTGATAAGTTGCAGAGAGAGATTATTATAGAAGAGAGAAGATTTTCTTCAAGGTTTGCTAGCTTGCAAGAAGATGTTGTTGATCAACCGATAGCTATGGCGGCCAAAATTTACGACACTGAACGAGGTATGTGACGGTGTTTGATTAAGCACGAAATTTTAATTTTAATTTTTTTTTGAATTTTATCATCTTAATTAATTCTTTGGTATATGTGTGATTGTATATCGTCTCATTAAGGACAAAAAGAAAAGTTTCTGAGTTTAATTGTTTTTGAATAAGGAAACACTTCCTCCTGTTCATTTTATTTCTCATGTTTGTCTTTTGCATGCTCAATAAGAAAATATTAACTAATTAATAGAATGAGTTGAATAAATTATAATTATTTAATTTTTATCTCAATTTAATGTTATTTTTCTTTTTATTATGCTAATCTCTCTAGGTATACATTTATTAGAATAATGATAGAGATGAAAACAAATAAATTAAGTAACGTGACAAGTATTTTTAAAAAGACAAGTATTTTGGTGAAATTATATAATCATGATACGTAAAGTGGATCGAGAGTATGTCATTCTTTTAGGAATAAATTAAAAAAGAAAGTATGAAAAATAATGACAAAGCGAATATAATAATTTTATTATAAGCGAATATGATCACATCGTTACCTTTTCCCCCCTCATTTTGTCTTTGTTATTTAATAATCATATTTTACTTTTTTATAAAAAATAATAATTTTATCCCATATTTTATTTTTTCTTTGTAATATTAGAAGCTTAGTCTTCAAATTACTAGTGCATGAGATTATGAAACGACAAAAGACGATATGATCTATCCAAATATTATATTCATCAAAACAATATAATAGTATATTATAAAATAATATGTAGCAATCATATGATCCAAAAAAGTTATAACTGTTTAAAAGATTAAATTATTTTTTAAAAAAATATATTTCATTTACTTAATCATGTTTTCAACAGGTGAGAATGAAATCGAGCCCTTAAATAAACATGGTGAGGGCATGACAAATTTACTAGAAGAAGCTGATGAGTTGAGGATGAAGACACTAAAGGAGATATTGGGCATATTGACACCAATTCAAGGTGTGGAGTACTTAGCAGTAGCAAAGAGAATAAGGTTATGTTTGCAACAATGGGGAAAGAAGAGGGAACAAGAACATAATACTAATAATAATAATTAGTGTTGTTATAACATATAATAGAGATAATGATCAAAATCATATCTGATTTATCATTTTTTCGCGAGTTTCATACTTTAGTTATCATCGGTTTCCTATTTATACCTGAACTATCATGATCTAGGTATTAAAATACGCCTAGTTGAGTAGATGGTGATAGTCCAGGTAGGAAAAGTGAATATTTGATGGTTGGTTGAAGCAGTTTCAAAGTGTATTTTAATGCATAGATGAGGTAGTTCATGTAGCAAAAAGAAACAACTAATTGTTAGAATGTGAAACTCGCAAAAAAGAAGAAGATAATTTAAATGTGTGTTTGACCATTAACTCTATAATACATTATGTTATTATGCATGTCTGAATTTGTTGTACATATGCCAAATCTTTGGTGTATTTCTTCTCTTCTTTTTATTACTCTATCAAATTTATTTTATTTTATGTGTCTTAATTTGAATTTGATTAGATACGAAATTTTTAAAAAGATAAGAAAGATTTTTGAACTAGTATGCATTTTGAATTGAAAAATTTAAAGAGAGGTGGAGTTATTTGTTTTTGTTAGGCACGGGCAAAACTAGAATTCTAATCACGGATTCAACAAAATTTAGGTGGAGTTATTTGTTTTTGTTAGGCAGGGGCAAAACTAGAATTCTAATCACGGATTCAACAAAATTTAATAGTTTTAATCAAAACTTTGTCTTTGTGTTAAAAATTCACTTATTTAATAAGCTGCTTTCTTTAGAGCTTAGAATTCCTAAATTCTAAATTCACCTCTATCACAGAGAAAATACCAATTTCCACATTTTTTTACAATGAATATATATGTTGCACAAAGGATCCTTAGTGCAACATTTATATTCATTGTAAAAAAATGTAAAAATTATTTTATAGCTATCGAAATGTCATGACATGATTTAAAATTATAAGTTTCAAAAATTTTATTTTTCTTCTGAAACTATATGCTCAATTAAATATCACCATATAAATCAAAATGAATGGATTAAATATCACCATATAAATCGAAACGAATGGAGTAACTTCTTATATATAGTTTTAAAAACTAGTAATAAAATATATGAAAGAATTATTCAACTTTCTAAACGGAAATAGTGTCATGTAAAACGGAATGGATGAGATATAAGTACAAATATATATACTAGTTCTGGGAACGTGCGTTGCACGTTTATTCCTAAATATTTAGTGTAAATTTTGTATTGTAAGTGACATATTTTATCCCCTTCAAGTTTATTGGTATTTACTTAAAAAATCCATCATTTTTACGATAGAAATACATATATCTTCCTAATAAAAAGACACATTCTTAATTATAAAATTGACTAAAAGTGCTTAAAGTGTAAATAACTAACTATTGTACAAATACAATATTAAAATGAGGATACTAAAATACCACAAGGTAGGCTAATGTATTCAAAGCAACAAGCACAGTAAATTTTCAATAATAATAACAAAAAAACAATAGAAAGTTGTACAATAACAATAAACAAGAAACATAAATATAAAACAAAATAAATAAAAAGCGACAAGAGAAGAGAACATAGAGATTTTTTCATAATTTTTTTTTAAACTTGTGTCAAATGTCAATATTTATAGGATAGGATTGAGGAATACAAAGAGTTGTCATGAATATGACACTAATTCATTTGAGATCATGGATGAGGATGAGAGGTGGAAGTAAAAATCATAATGAATATAATTAGCGGGAATTACATATATTTACGTAATGGAGAATTATTGGTAGTAAAATTTATGTATGTACTTCACATTAGTACAAATATATATATATATATATATATATAAAAGGATATAATATAGGTTTGTATGATTTTTTTTCTTTTGTGTGAAGCAAACATAACCATTCATATTTTGAACCAGTAAATTCACTCGCGCGAAGCGATCAAAAATAAAAATAAAATGTAGCAAATAACTAATGTCTTGATTTTGATAAACAATATAATCAATAATTACTCATCAAATGTCCCTTAATAATTTTACCATGAGTACTACGATGTATATAATCGTCTATTATAATTGATAAATTTGTATCAACATTAATTTATTTTTTATAATATTAATGTATTATTTCTAACCTTCATTTTTTAATCATTTAAATTAAAAGTGAAAGTACTATGAATATATTACTTCTAGCTTCATCTAAATGAAAACCTATTTATCAAGTTTTTTCATTCATTTTTTAAACTAAAGAAAACCATACCATAACTTGCAGAACTATGCTATTATATATTGGCTAGCCTCTTTACTTTCCATCCCACAATTGTTAAGACCACAAAAACTCAAAGCTAAAGCAAATTAAGAGAGAAGAAAAAGAGATAGAAAAAGATGCATTGTCTGTTGTATTCTTGTTTTTTTATTAGGTGCACTATCAAAGAATATAGCCATTAAGCTATCAATCAGTTTTTTTGGAAAACTGTTACAAATAAGTAGTATAATTATTATTGAAAAAAAATGTTGTAGACTTTAGTACAAATAGATTTAATGTATCTAACGACGTGTGATAGAGAGTCGTGAATTGGGATTTATTTAAGTAAATAAATCAAAGAAATGAATGAAAAGATGCAAAAAAAAAAAGACAAAAAAAGATAAATAAGAATGGTGGTCATAGAGAGGTGCCACATTACCTTATTGATATACAGATTTATATTGATATACATATATAGATTGGAAGATGAACAAAAGAAAAAATTCATGAATTTACACCAACATGATATTATTAAATACAAAGAAAACATATTCAAGAGACTTTATGGTGGCTGATTCATGTACTAACATGATGATTTACTATTTAATATTTAATTTATTAAATAATTTATAACATTTGAATTTAATGTAGGGGTAAAATCGTAACCTAACTTTTACCTAAAATTCTTCCCACTTTTAGTATAATATGATACGATGATATATACATATAGGCTTTTTCTATTTTTATTCATTAGTTATATATAGTAACTACCAAAAATCTTGATGTCATAATTTAACCATCTTTCTTTAGTTTCCAAAAATAACCAATTTATAAACAACTAACCAATTCTTTAAATTCCATAAAATTTTCTCCATTCCATTGGATTTAATTCCTCCCAACACAAACACACCTCCTCTAATTTTCCCCTATGTTCTTTCAATATCCTCATAGCAAAAAAACAAAAAACACTAGGCAAATACGCGATGATTCGCCAATAATTTCAATTTCTTCTCGCGCTTGGGATGCATCATCTATCCTCCAGGATGATGAGCACGAAGAGCGCGAAAACGGAGAAAAAAGGCACAATTTTGATGCATAAATATGAGATTGGTAAATTGTTAGGCCAAGGTACATTTGCCAAAGTCTATCATGCAAAGAACCTAAAAACAGGACAAAATGTAGCTGTTAAGGTAATTGACAAAGAAAAAGTCATGAAAGTTGGCTTAATTGACCAAATCAAACGTGAAATTTCTGTTATGAGATTAATTAGGCATCTAAATGTTGTTGAACTTTATGAAGTAATGGCTAGCAAAACAAAAATTTATTTTGCAATGGAATATGTTAGAGGTGGTGAATTATTCAATAAGGTTGCTAAAGGGAGGCTTAAGGAATCAGCAGCGCGAAAATACTTTCAACAATTAATCGCGTCTGTTGATTTCTGTCATAGTCGAGGGGTATATCATAGGGACTTGAAACCCGAAAATATACTCCTGGATGAAACTGGAAACCTAAAGGTTTCTGATTTTGGGTTGAGTGCTCTTTTCGATACGAAAAGACAAGATGGCCTCCTCCATACGACGTGTGGAACTCCAGCATATGTCGCGCCAGAGGTGATAAATAAGAGAGGATATGATGGCGAAAAGGCGGATATTTGGTCATGTGGGGTGATTTTGTTTGTCTTGTTAGCTGGTTATCTTCCATTCCATGACACAAATTTAATGGAAATGTATAAGAAAATTAGTAAAGGGGTATTTAAATGCCCTGAATATTTCCCTTATGAAGTGAAAAAACTACTTTCAAGAATTCTTGATCCAAATCCATTTTCAAGAATCACATTAGCTAAGCTAATGGACAATAATTGGTTCAAAAAAGGATTCAAACAAATTGATAAACCACTAATTTTGGATCAGGAACATGATGATGATTCGCCTCGTAGTGTTTTTGATATTGTGGATGATTCAGATGCAGAGTGTTCTTCAGGACACAAAGAACAAAGTTCATCATCAATAATGAAGCCTACTTGTTTGAATGCTTTCGATATCATTTCTCTTTCTCCTGGTTTTGATCTCTCTAGCTTGTTCGAGAAAGATAAGAGTGGTAGGTCGGATGCTAGATTCACGACACAAAAGTCTGCATCCACTATCGTCTCGAGGCTAGAGGAAGTAGCTTCAATGGGAAGTTTTAAGGTATGTATGACCCTCATTTTAAAGGTTAAACTGTTAGGGAGAATACATTTATTTACTTGGTTAATTTTCGACATGTCCCAACATGCCCACATATAGGCTAGTCTAATTCTTTTTTTTTTATTAACGATCCGAGCACATGGATTCTTTTTTTTTATAATAGATGATGGTGAAATTTCGACATACTATGAGGAAATTTAACCAAAAGTCTGAAATTTCACTAAGATTGTTCAAGGGTTAAAATATATGATACTTGACCCATACATAGTATATATGTGACTTTGCTTGTGGGTTCATTTCATCTAAAAGTTTAATCTGACCAACTTTAGCTTATGTGACTTTGCCTCTATGACCATCTTAGCTAAAAGTTTAGTATTTTAGAATGAACAAACTTTATTTACTTTATTATATCTTCAACAGGTGAAGAAAAAAGACGGGATGGTGAAAATGCAAGGAAGCAAAGAAGGGAGAAAAGGGCAATTAGCTATTGATGCAGAAATATTTGAGATTACTCCAGCTTTCCATGTTGTACAAGTGACAAAAAAATCAGGAGACACTGCAGAATACAGGAACTTTTGTGATCAAGGATTAAAGCCTTCATTAAAAGATATAGTTTGGACATGGCAGGGCAATGAACAACAACAAGTGGAAAATCAAGAAATCAAAACTTAGAGGTAAAGACATGAAAACAAAAAGAAGTTGTGGGGGAAAGTTGCCTCTGTGGGACCTACAGATCACGATTTCGAGTTGTGGATTCAGTCATTGATGTTTACGTCGGGTAGTTTGCCTGCGTTACAATTTACAACCCTTGGATGAGAGCCTTCTCCATATCTTGCATACTTCGTGCATCAAGCTGTTTTTGTTTTTTTAAATCATGTAGGCATTATGGTCATAGCATTTTTTGTCATTGCGCTTTTTGTTTGTCATCTTGACGTTATATGTCCTCTAATTAGTGTTTCCCATGTAAAACATTTACTATATTACTTGCCTATTTGTATTCATATAGTTAATTCCTCTAACAATTTACAAAAAGATCATTCTGCTTCAAGATTTTCAAGAGGATCAATTTGGTTTTAGTTTTAAAGAGGAACAGTGACATTTATTGCAACCAACTAGCATTTCTGAAAACAGAATCATGCACAAATCAAGTGCTGAAACAAAACAATAAAAAAAAGCAATCTTTCCATAAAACAAACAAGTGATCAATTTGGAACAAGAGGTTCAAAGAACATGCTCAGCGTGCAAGAAGTTGAATCTTGATCTTCTGTAACATCCCTA
This sequence comes from Solanum appendiculatum, assembly GCA_018342035.1. Lineage (NCBI taxonomy): Eukaryota > Viridiplantae > Streptophyta > Magnoliopsida > Solanales > Solanaceae > Solanum > Solanum appendiculatum. The sequence continues at coordinate 28,592 of JAGDQO010002288.1, read as the reverse complement.
CAACATCTTTCATGTTTGTCCTTCTTGCCGGAGATTCAGCACAACAATCTAATGCAACTTTCATGATTGCAGCCACAACATCTAGCTCCTTCTGTAAGCGATTCTCCATTGGTGTTATCAAGTTAGCATCTACAACATTCATTACTCCCTCTGGGAGTGAATAACTCACCCATTGCTTCAAGTTAAGTTCTCCCTCAAACTCACTAGGCTTTCTCCTAGTAAATGTTTCCAGCAACATAATCCCGTAACTATAGACATCACATTTTATTGACACCAGTCCATCCAGTCCATATTCTACAGTCAAACAAATAATTTAAAGATGCAATATACTTTCTTGATTGGAAAAAAAGAGAGATGAAAAATCAATGTTCAAATTAGCAAAAACAAAGAGACGTACCCGGTGCAATATAGCCCAATGTTGCTAAGGTTTTAGTGTATAAATCAGTCTCATCTTCACCAAGCAGTTTTGAAATACCAAAGTCGCTTAGGTGGGCAACCATATCCTCATCCAGCAAGACGTTGCTAGGCTTCAGGTCACAGTGAATCACGGGAGAGGAGCATCCATGATGGAGATATTCCAACGCACATGCCACATCTATCATAATGCTTAGTCTCTGTCTGATGTCTAGGAAGTAGTTGTGTGAATACAAATACTTGTCAAGATTTCCATTAGGCATATACTCGAGCACTAAAGCCTTAAAATCAAGGTTGGAACAACTTGTGATGACTTTCACAAGATTCCTATGGCGAAGGCTACGCAAAACTTCACATTCTGTATCAAAACTCTTGAATGCTGCTTCCAGTTGCAGATTGAACACTTTAACTACAATGGCAGTCCCACTTCTGAGAATGCCTTTGTAAACAGAGCCAAAACTTCCAGAACCAATCAGATTACTCTCGCTAAGCGAATCAGTTGCTTGGAGCAGTTCATAGTATGAAATTCTTTCTCTTGTTATGATAGACAATGAATCTGCTCGTTGAGGAGCATTTTTACCTCTTCTATACCTTATCCATACAAACACAAGGGTAATAGGAACAAATACAAGTGCAATTCCCAGCATAAGAAATAGAACAAGCATTTTTTTCCTATTTGATCTGTGCTTTGATGAAGTGGGGCATGGGGGGACTCTAAATCTTGAAGAACCACACAATGCTTCATTGTTGATGAAAAACTGACTTAAGAGGTTCTTGAAAGGACCCCCCGAGGGTATTTCACCGTGCAACTTGTTGACGGAAACATTGAAATACTTTAGGTTTTGGAGTTTCTCCAAAGACATAGGAATGGTTCCTGATATATTATTATGAGAAATGTCTAGAAATTCCAAACCTACCATGTTGCTGATTGAATCAGGTATAGATCCTTGCAACTTGTTGTGCCTCAAAGAAAGATGCACCAGATTTTGCAATCCTCCAATTTCTGTAGGAATTCCATTTGTGAATTGATTCATCGACAGATCCATGTATGTTGCAACCTTCAAATTTCCAATTTCTGGAGGTAAAGAGCCAACCATGTTGTTTGACGATAAGTCAAGAACCATTAGGTCTTTAAGATTCCCAAAGCTTGTTGGTATATTGGAACTCAATTTATTGGAACTTATATGTATCTCTCTAAGGGAAGTGACGTTCCCTAAACAATTAGGAATAGATCCTGAAAGTTGATTTTGTCCCAAGTAAATTTCACCTAAATGCTGCAATTTACAAATGTTATCTCCAATAAATCCTATAAGTTTGTTGTCACTCAAGTTGAAGCGCTGAAGGTTTCTCAAGTTACCAATTGATGTGGGAATTGATCCAACCAAGTTGTTTCCGGAAAGATCAAGGAATAATAAGCTACTTAATTTCCCAACTTCATTTGGAATTCTCCCTTTGATTTTGCAACTACTGGCATAAAATTTTACAAGAGATACGGAGAAGTTTCCTACGGAGACAGGAAGCATGCCATTTAGAGGGTTGAAAGACAGAGAAAGAAATGTCAAATTTCTGCAATTGGTTATTGAAGTCAGGAAGCTTGATGATGAATCGCTGGTTAAATTGTTTCTCTCCAAGTTTAGCATCTGTAGATGAATCAAATATCCAAATGAACTTGGAATCAAGCCAGTGAGTTTGTTGTATCCAAGATCAAGAATAGTAAGAGTTGAACAATTGGAGATGGAATGAGGAATAGTCCCAACAAGATTGGTTAAGCCACTCATATAAAGCTCTTCAATGTTGGGTATGACAGAAGCTATGTTTTGTGGAAGGGTTCCTGATAGATTGTTGGCTGAAAGTTCAATTATTCGCAGACCTGATATGTTGAAGATATCCATATCAAGTGGACCACTAAATCTATTATACCCTAGAATAAGTTCCTCCAACTCGACAAGATTGCTCATCTCTTTGGGTATTTCACCTGTCAACACATGAACAAAGAATGAATACTAGTGAGTTCAATCTAGTATAAGTTGTATTTTTTTTCTACCACTTTGAATACATACCAATAAATGTATTTTCTCTAAGAATTAGAATCTGCATCTTGGTTAAGTTGCCAATCTCCCGTGGTAGGGATCCCTTCAGATTGTTCTCTGACAGTACCAATTGTTGCAACGATGAGATATTGAATATGGAGATTGGGACAGAGCCAGTAATGGAGTTTCTCTCCACGCCTAATTTCACCAAATTAACAAGATACCCGAATTCTTGTGGAATTATCCCTGTGCAATAAATTATTTATGTACAATACTACAAGCATTCATAAGATAATGAAAGATCAAATATACCTGTGAAATGGTTATATCCGAGATACAATGCGTGCAAGTTACTCAATCTTCCAATTTCACTGTGTATTCGTCCATCAAAATCATTGTCAGATAAAGACAATAGTTGAAGTTGTGAACAATTTGATAAACTTGAAGGCATATGACCATGAAGCTTGTTTTTGGATAGATAAAGCCCTTTGAGTACTGGGAGACGATTGCATAAATCATTGGGAAGATCTCCTGATAAGCTATTGTTTGAAAATGAAATGAGTTCGATTATAGAAATATTGAAAATTGTGAATGGTATAGAACCCGTAAGCTGATTATGTTCTATGGACAACCAGTTCAGGTTGTGAAGATTGCCTATTTCTTCTGGGATGTTTCCTTGAAGTAAATTGGCAGACATTTCTAAAGTCTCCAACCTTGAGGCATTTGAGAGTGACGGAGGAATGGAACCAGTGAAACTGTTATTCCTTATATTTAGAAACTGAAGTTGGAATAACAACCCAAACCAAGAAGGAATCTCCCCACTGAATTTGTTGAAACTTAAATCAAGAAACTTAAGCCGATGCAAGTATGCCATTTCTTGAGGCAAATTTCCTATGAAATTGTTGCTTCCCAAGTCAAGAGAAACAAGAAATGTGAGGTTTCCAAAATCTTGTGGAATTCTGCCCGTAAGAGTCTTGTTAAAAAGATTCAAGGACTTCACTCGCTGATGACGATAATCACAAGTGACTCCTACCCAATGACAAACAGAAATATTAGGAGACCAACTTTCATCCAAATACTGAAAGGGGTCCGAAATGATTTGAGATTTTAAAGAAAGAAGAGTTGATTGATCAGTGGTGATGTTGGTTTGGGTCATGGCTGAACTAGCCATAACATAGTGAAGCAACAAAAGAAAAGTGGTGAATGTTTTCTCCATAATTGCATAAATTAGTAGGAAAATGGTAGTAACCTATGGTTTTGAGACTTTAAATAGTGATGAGATCTCCTCTTTAATTTGTTTTTTTTTTAAAAAAAAGTCATTTTAGGAAAATTAATTTGTATTGGCTTTTATTGTTTTAGGAAAAATTTCCAAGTTATATGGGTTCTAAAGACTTGATAAATTGGAGAAGACCAAAAAACAACCAAGTTTTGCAAATGTAAACGTGGTGGCAAAGTTATTCCTCTAATTAATCGATTCAAAAAATGCTCAAAGTTATATTTAAAGAATTTAAAATAGACCTACTCCCATACATAAAAGAAACAATTTTAACTAAAAACTCACTAAAGTTATTTACACTAGCAATATCGAGATGTTTTACATGATTAGTAATCCTAATTTAGTATGGTTTATAATTGATTCTAGTTGCTAATGAATGCATATTGATAGTGTGAAAAATATTTTAACTCCTGCTAAAAATGTTTGAGAGAATGAGATCTCCATGATTATTGTTTTTTTTTTAAAATTACTTTTATTTATTCATTCTGTCATATCAATATACTAATCCTACCAAATCAATCATAAATGTAAATATGGTGCAAAAATTCCTCTAAAGACTTGTGCAAGTCAACCTAGTCTCTTGCTTTATTTTATCTACTAGTAAGTAATCACTCAAATTTTGAGAGTGCATATCTAAACACTTCAATTTGGTCTCAACAAACAATTAAACATTCTAACTCGTCCTCACTGTGTTTCGTGGACATCCAATGCTGACGTGACACATAAATTTTAGAGGTGTATAAATGATTATTTGTAAGTTGGAGTGTTCAACTGATGCATTGGAGATAAATTGGGGTGTCTAGATGTGCATATTCAGTTATCAGTTGAGGTCAAGTTAAAGTGTCTATCCATGTATTGCACCTTATAAAAAGTGTTTTTTTGTTAGAAATGTTTTTCAAAAAAAGTATTTTTTGAGTGTATCGGACTAATCAACTTGAAAAACACTATTAAAATATTATAGCAATGATTTATCTTTTACCACCTTTTATACTCTCAAACTCAAGCTGGATAACCTTCAAACACTTCAAAGAAAATTAATCTTTCCGCAATTTCATTTATTGAGTTGTCTTTCCTCTTATTTTGTGTGTCTCATTTAAAATCGATTTGGACTCTTCAGTCTGATCCAATTATTAAGAAAGGTTTCAAAAGTGTTTCGGGGCCGCGGGGGGTGGGGGGGGGGTAAGCTATTTTCTTAGGCTTTTGAAATTTTTAAAAAATAAACTTAATTTTTTTCACAAAAACTTGGTCAAACACACCTAACCATCTTTTTAGAACAACACTTTTAACTTCTCAAAAGCTTAACCAAATAAGATACTATTGTCACTTAGATTTTAATTTTATAAATTCTGCATTTTGTGACCTCGAGTGCTATTAACACGTATACATAATTTCGACCAAAATTATTGAATTTTATTGAATCCCTATCTTAAAAGGCTACGCCCATGCGTACGTATTGATGATGACTAGAATGATATGGTGAGTATAACCTTGGAACTTTCCTCTGTACTTTTCTACAGCTAGTCAATTTCAAGCACTAAATTCATGCCTCTGATGACTTTTACCATATAGAAAGAAAAAAGGAATGAAAGAAAATTTAAAAAGAATACCTTTCTTTAGTCAAATCATTTTGGTAAACGAAATAAAATGACGATTCAACTAATCTAGTTTCGTAACGTGTAGGGTTCGATAAGGAGGAAACCACTAGAAAATTTTCCATTCTCACGAGCTCGCTTGAAATCTCTGGTTAAAAGTGGAGGAATCTCATGCATTCACAACGCTTATATAATGATCATAATTAGTAAATTTTTTTTAATGAAAATGGTAATTGATTTATATCACCGATATTAGACTACTCAGATAGGTAAAGGGAATAGCCGATAGTTGAGTGCGTATTAATACATAGATAGTGATAGTTCAAGTATAAAAAAGGAACAAGTGATAGTCATAGTGTGAAACTTATGAAAAAGCTAGTCTTCTTCTTCTTCTTTTTTTCTAAACCCTACAAAACGTGGTCTTTTGGTAGGTTGGAAATATTTGAAGATACTATCCGTTTCTTTTTATTCTTCAGAAAAAATAGCTCTTTCGAATATCTAAATTTTAAATTTTATTAAATTATTCTAGTTCAATTTAGGTCTAAAAATTAATCGAATTGAATCTCGTGAAGCGAATTGTGACAAGTAAAAAGAAATATTTATATTTATAGTTCTTTTTTTAAAAAAAAATTATAGTTAGACAAATATTTATAACTGTAAAATTTATGTAAACATTGTTCTAGTTAAGTAACCAACAAAGTAGTTGTAGTTTAGTGGTGAGAATTCCATGTTGTGGCCGTGGAGACCTGGGCTAGCAGCCACAATACTATTTTTTTTTTTCTTTTGGTTTCTCTTTCGAGCTTATTCGTTAGCCTTTTTTTATAATAAGAATTTTAAGATTTTATATATATTTTTCACAACATCAGGTTATCACTGACACACCATACTCAGTAAGTCTGATGAGGCCGTCTCAACAAGATTGGGGGCCTAAAGTCAAACTTAATCAAGAGGCCTAATTATATTATATATATTGAATGATAATAACAACAATAACATACCCAATGTAATTGTACAAGTGAGGTCTGCAGAGGAGGTAGAATGTGCACAGACCTTATGAAGTGAGATGTAAACAACATAAATTTTCAATGAAAAATTATAATATAAAGTTAGAATAATAAAATTTGGCTCAAGAGTTTGATAATTAATATATCGATATTGAAATAGTATTAATATGATAAGTTGATATAATGATATCAAAATAGTATCATGTTGCCTCAATATAATGATAACTTGTTGCAATGCTTGAAATTTGAAGAAGACATCACAAAACATATTTGATCTTTATGAAAACAGACAACAATAGATTTTGTATAATGTAAAAAAGTTTGACCGTTTGAGAGACTTTAGAATATTCAATAATAAGAGAATTACTCAGATGGAAAACACCTCTGACTTCCAACCCTAAAGTTATGAGTTCAAGTTACGAAAGGAGTAAAATGGGAATAGTGACGGAACAAAGATTTCTATTAAGGGGGTTCAATATATGAAGAACCAAACATGCAAAAATTACAGGGCGGAGAACAGAAAGACTAACCTTAACCCGTTAAATTTAACTAGACTTGTCGTACCCTGCCTCGCATAACAATTTTTTTTTCATTTTCAATCCGCTCCACCCTGTCTAGCATAGATCCACCCCGCATGAACCCGCCCTCATAAATTTTTCAATATTTTCTTTTTTTAATTAAGTTTGAACCCGCATAAAACCACATAGACCCGCAACCTGTCCCACATAACTTTAAAACCGCCCCGCCCCGCCCCGCCCCATTGTCATCCCTAATTATACACAACATTAAATTAGTATTAATTGGCTGTTATCATTTTAGGGAATTTTCCAGGTTATGTGGACCCAAAGACTTGACAAAATTGGTTAAGACCAAGTATACAGCAAGTCTTTGCTAATCCATAAATGCGGTGGCAAAGTTATTCCTCTAATCGACTTTCCAATTTTCCAAGTCCTCTAATCTAATTATTATATGTTAAATCAACAAGATTTGCATGACGGTCAATTTAGTTTTAGTAAAAAGGAAATAGTGAGATTTATTGCAACAATCTAGAACTTCTGAAAACAGATCAAGTGCTAAAAAAAAGAAGCAATCTTCACATGAATCCAAAAATTTAGCAAACATTGCAGCAAACGGGTGATCGATTCAGAACAAGAGATTCCGAGAGCATGCTCAACATGCAAGAAGTTGAATCATGATCTTCTGTAGCATCCCTACAACATCTTTCATGTTTGTCCTTCTTGCTGGAGATTCAGCACAGCAATCTAATGCCACTTTCATGATTGATGCAACAACATCTAGCTTCTTCTGTAAGCGATTATCCAATGGTGTTACCAAGTTGGCATCTACAACGTCCATTACTGCCTCTGGGAATGAATAACTCACCCATTGCTTCAAGCTAACATCTCCATCAAACTCATTAGGCTTTCTTCTACTAAACGTTTCCAGCAACATGATCCCGTAACTATAGACATCACATTTTATTGACACCAGTCCATCCAGTCCATACTCTAAAGTTAAACAATTAATTTAAAGATGCAGTATACTTTCCTGATTGGAATTAAAAGGAGAGGAAAAATCAATGTTCAAGTAATTAGCAAAAAAAGAGACGTACCTGGAGCAATATAACCAAATGTTGCTAAGGTTTTTGTGTATAAATCACTCTCATCTTCACCAAGCAGTTTTGAAATACCAAAGTCGCTTAGGTGGGCAACCATATCCTCATCCAGCAAGACGTTACTAGGCTTCAGGTCACAGTGAATCACGGGAGAGGAGCATCCATGATGGAGATATTCCAACGCACATGCCACATCTATCATAATGCTTAGTCTCTGTCTGATGTCTAGGAAGTAGTTGTGTGAATACAAATACTTGTCAAGACTTCCATTAGGCATATACTCGAGCACTAAAGCCTTAAAGTCAAGGTTGGAACAACTAGTGATGACTTTCACGAGATTCCTATGGCGAAGGCTGCGCAAAACTTCACATTCTGTATCAAAACTCCTGAATGCTACTTCCAGTTGCAGATTGAACACTTTAACAGCGATAGCAGTCCCACTTCTGAGAATGCCTTTGTAAACAGAGCCAAAACTTCCAGAACCAATCAGATTACTCTCGCTGAGAGAATCAGTAGCTTGGAGCAGTTCATAGTATGAAATTCTTTCTCTTGTTACAATAGACAATGAATCAGCTTGTTGAGGAGCTCTTTTACCTCTTCTATACCTTATCCATACAAACACAAGGGTAATAGGAACAAATACAAGTGCAATTCCCAGCACAAGAAACAGAACAAGCATTTTTTTCCTATTTGATCTATGCTTTGATGATGTGGGGCATGGCGGGACACTAAACCTTGAAGAACCACACAATGCTTCATTGTCGATGAAAAACTGACTCGAGAGGTTCTTGAAAGGACCCCCCGAGGGTATTTCACCATACAATTTGTTGTCAGAAACATTGAAATACTTGAGGTATTGTAGTTTCTCCAAAGAGATAGGAATGATTCCTGATATATTATTATGAGAAATGTCTAGGAATTCCAAACCTACCATGTTGCTCATTGAGTCAGGTATAGATCCTTGCAACTTGTTGTGTCTCAAAGAAAGGTACGCTAGATTTTGCAATCCTCCAATTTCTCTAGGAATTTCATTTGAGAATTGATTCATCGACAGATCCATCCGTGTCGCAGCTTTTAGATTTCCAATTTCTGGAGGTAAAGAACCAACCATGTTGTTTGATGATAAGTCAAGCTCCATTAGATCTTTAAGATTTCCTAAGCTTGTTGGTATATTGGAACTCAATTTATTGGAACCCATATGTATCTTTCTAAGGGAAGTGGCGTTCCCTAAACAATTAGGAAGTGAACCTGAAAGTTGATTTTGTCCCAAGTAAATTTCACCCAAATGCTGCAATTTACAAATGTTATCTCCAATAAATCCTGTAAGTTTGTTGTTACTCAAGTTGAAGTGCTGAAGGTTTCTCAAGTTTCCAATCGATGTGGGAATTGGTCCAACCAAGTTGTTTCCATAAAGATCAAGTTCTAATAAGCTGCTTAAGTTCCCAACTTCATTTGGAATTCGGCCTCTTATTTTGCAACTGCGGCAGGAAAATTCAGTAAGGGATGTGGAAAAGTTCCCTACCGATACTGGAAGCATGCCGTTTAGAGGGTTCAGATATAGAAAAAGATATTTTAAATTTCTGCAATTGGTTAAGGAAGTGAGGAAGCTTAACGAGGAGTCGCTGGTTAAATTATTTCCCCACAAGTTTAGAATCTGTAGATGAGTCAAATATCCAAGAGAATTGGGAATCAAGCCACTGAGTTTGTTACCTGAAAGATCTAGAATAGTAAGTTTGGAACAATTGGAGATAGAATGAGGAATAGTCCCAACAAGATTGGATAAGCGACCCAGATAAAGCTCTTCAATGTTAGGTAAGAAAGAACCTATGTTTGATGGTAGAGTTCCTGATATATTAGTCAATGAAAGAACAATTGCTCTCAGCCGTGATATGTTGAAGATCTCCATAGGAAGTGAACCACTAAAACTATTCATCCCAAGAGAAAGTTCCTCCAACTCAATGAGATTTCTTATCTCTTTGGGTATTTCACCTATCCACACATGAAGAAAGAAGTTTCACTAGTTAGTTCAATACAGTATAAGTTGTACTTTTTGCAATCACTTTGAATACATACCAGTAAACCTATTTTCGTCAAGATATAAAAGTTGCATCTTGGTTAAGTTGCCAATCTCCCGTGGTAAGGATCCCTTGAGATTGTTCCTCCATAGTGAAACACCTTGCAACGAGGAGATATTGAATATGGAGATCGGGATAGAACCAATAATCTGGTTTCTTTCCACGACTAAGTACACCAAATTAACAAGATTTCCGATTTCTTGTGGAATTATCCCTGCATTTAATGTGTAATTTTAAAAAAAAATCTGCGGTATTGTATCTTATTAATAAATTAGTACTAGCATTCATAAGATAAAACATACCTGTGAAATAGTTATCTCCAAGACCCAAGTGCTGCAGATTAGTTAGTCTTCCAATTTCACTATGTATTGGTCCATCAAACTGATTTGTTGATAAAGACAATATTTGAAGTTGTGAACAATTTGACAAGCCTGTAGGCATATTACCATGAAGCTCATTTATTGATAGACGAAGAACTTTGAGTATTGGGAGACGATTGCATAAACCATTCGGAAGATTTCCTGATAATCTATTGCCTGAAAATGCAATGACTTCGATTCTAGAAATATTGAAAATTGTCAATGGTATAGAACCCCTAATCTGATTATGTTCTATGTACAAGTATTTCAGGTTGTGAAGATTGCCTATCTCTTCTGGGATGTTTCCTTGAAGTAAATTGGCAGATAAGTTTAAAGTCTCCAACCTTGAGGCATTTGAGAGTGACGGAGGAATGGAACCGGTGAAACTATTATTTCCAAGATTTAGAACTTGAAGTTGGTGTAAAAACCCAAACCAAGAAGGAATTTCCCCTCTGAAGTTGTTGAAACTTAAATCAAGAAACTTAAGTCGATGCAAATATGCCATTTCTTGAGGCAAATTTCCGTGGAAATTGTTGCTTCCCAAGTCAAGAGAACCAAGAAATGTGAGGTTTCCAAAATCACGGGGAATCCTACCTGTAAGAGCCATGTTGGAAAGATTCAAGGACTTCACTCGCTGGTGACGAGAACCACAAGTGACTCCTACCCAATGGCAAACAGAAATAGCGGGAGACCAACTTTCAATCAAGAAGTGAAAGGGGTCAGAACTAATTTGGGATTTCAAAGAGAGAAGAGCTAATTGATCAGTGGTAATGTTAGTTTGGGTCATGGCTGAACTAGCCACAACATAGTGAAGCAGCAAGAGAAAAGTGGTGAAAGCTTTCTCCATAAGTTCAAAAATTACTAGGAAAATGGTATGGCTAGTAACATGTAGTTTTGAGACTTAATATAGTGATAATTTTTAAATTTTTTTTAGGATTAACCTTTCTTTTTATTTTCTAGTTTAATTATGTGGGCCAAAGGACTTGACTAATTGAAACAAACCAAATCAACCAAGTCTTGCAAACCGTGATTGCAGTGTTAACATGTTTTACACAAATTCATGGGAAAATAAGTAAAATTGTCAATGAGAACCTTGGCTTAGTTTCTGACGTCCATAATTAAGAGTATATTAGAGATGGCATCAACATTTAAATTCTAAATTCAAGGCTAGTGACATCTGGTGTTGATTATGACCGCGTTCTAAATTTAAATTTTGTATATAGTTGATGAATTTTTAATTACAAGTATTGAATTTGGACTAAATCCATCCCAATGCATACCAATGTATATTTTGCTTTGTGTGGACAAATCTAGAATTCAACTTCTTAACATTCTCGTGTTATGTGTTTCACAGTATTGTGCTACAAAAAGAGAAGGCTCTATTTTGTTAATACTCCCTCCGGACTACTATTTGTCGTCCTTACTAAATATATATGATCTGAAATAGTTATCATTTTAAAAAGAGAAAAGGGTATGATATATCCCTCAACTTTGTCAATTAAAGTTGATATACCCTCGTTGTAAAAATGGATCATATATACTCCACACAAATGACTCACATATACCTTTTTTCCTCTAATGGAAGTGAAAAAATCAATTTTAAATATATTTTTTAAAATTTTTATTAAATAAAACATATTCATGTAGTGGTATATTTGATCTTTCTCACATGTATTTTTTTTTTCTTTTTTGGCTTCTTTGATTCAACGGCTAATTTGGATTTATTATTTTGATGGTCAAATTCATTTTTTCACTAACTTTCTTGTAAAATTTATCACATATGCCCTAATTTTTTTTACAGAAACAAATAAAAAATTAGAATTTAAGCCGAAAAAATTAGTTTTAAATTTTTTTTTTCTCGTATTTCGTTCACATTTTTTTTTCATTTCTCATATTTTTACACTAAAGAATGAAAGAAAAATAAAATAAAATAAGAAACTCAAATATGTCAAAAAAAAATATGTGTGAAAAGGATCATATATACTCCTACATGAATTTTTTTTAAATTAAAAATTAAAAAAATAAATTAAAAATAATTTTTTCACTTCTGTTAGATAGAAGGGTATATATATATGATCCATTTTTGTAATGGTAGGGATATATATGTGAGCAATTTTTATAACGGTAGGGATATATGTAAGACATTTTTATAATGAAGGGATATATTATCTCTAAATGTCCTTTTCCCTTTAAACAAATCAAGATGATTGAGTATATCCTTTCCATTTTACACTCGGTAATAATTATTCTTGGAAGTAATTATAAATATATTACAGGGAAAGGGTATTAAGAAATGAATTTATTGAGTTGTGTAGAAGAATTATATTGGGAGAGAATTTAATTCACATAAAAATATATCCACATAAACGTCATGTAGATGCCACGTAAAATAATAAAGGTGGGGGACATGAAAGTTAACAATTGAAGGGTAAATATGTAGCCAAAGTTAGATGGCAAGACAAACATATCAAAAATAGTATGATGAGGAGTGAATATAATTTTTTTCTAAAAGTACAGAGACAAATATGATCCTTTTCCAAATATTTTAAATGTTTACCCGTATTAAGAGTATGATGGTCAAAACATATAGTTTCTCAAGGAGGTGTAAAAAAAAGACATGACTAGTGAAGTGGTCCATATGGAGTGCCATTTTAACTATTGTTTTAGCTTTTTTCGCGCCATTAACAAAAAAAAGTTATTTCCTTTGTTTTCTTCTGCATTTTGGATTCGCGGGGCGGGACATGAACAGTTATTTATCAATTGCAGGAGCTGACAAGTGGTTATTTGTCAAATTTTAGCGAATGTTTTTCCCTTCGTTGTTTCAAGCATCTACTCAGGAGTCAGGTATGAAATCTATCCCTTGATTATGTTGCCCATTTCAACACATTGTTTCCTAGATAAGTTCTGTTGCCCACAAAGTGTTTGACGTATTGCCTCAATGATTTTTTGCAAATTGTTTTCAACTCAGGTGTTCAATATCTGTTAACTCGATATAAAGTGTGTGCACGAGTGATTATTTTGTTAATGTCCATATAATGCATAATTCTGATTGTTGGTTTAAAATAGAGGATTCTCTTGTTGCATCGCAATTACATTTTTTATTTAAGTTAACAGAGGTTTGGAAATAAAAGTTAGTTATTTGCCTTCTTCGATTAAATAGGTGCTTAGTACTCATCTTATAAGGATTATTTGCTGCTCCGATTCTACCCGATAGATATTAATGCCTAACTTATAAGATGCGGTTACAGATATTCCCTGTCTTTGTAATCTTGATATAGTTCCAACACGAGGACCAAAATGAATATACCAAAATTAGTCCATAGGATTGTACAATTAGAATGTGCCACCATAAGAGTCGAGACAATAATGCTTAGAAGACATCCAAAAACATGAAATAGAAAGTAATATTATCCTCTATTAATTGTGATCCATCAATTAGCAACATTGATTTCAAGAGGAAATATTAGGATTTATTGTAATTAATTAGGATTTCTGAAGTGAAACCAGTATCTTGTACAACCCACGTGCAAAAACAAAAAATGGAAAATCTTTTTAAAACACAAGTTATTTTGAAACAAAAATTTCTAGGACCATGTAAGAAGTTAATCTTCTGTAGCATTCCTACAACATCTTTCATATTTGTCCTTCTTGCTGAAGATTTAACACAACAATCTAGCACAACTTTCATGATTGATGCCACATAATCTAACTTCTTTTTGAAGTGATTATCCGTCGGTGATACCAAGTTGGCATCTACAACATCCATTACTGCCTCAGGAAGTGAATAACTCACCCATTGCTTCAAGCTAAGATCCCCATCAAACTCAGTAGGCTTTCTCCTAGTAAACATTTCCAGCAACATGATCCCGTAACTATAGACATCACATTGTATTGACACCAATCCATCTTGTCCATACTCTACAATCAAACAACTTATTTGAAGATATAACACAATTTGTTGGTGAAAGAAAAAGGGTAAATCAATGTTCAAAGGAAAACAAAGGGATGTACCCGGTGCAATATAGCCCAATGTTGCTAAGGTTTTAGTGTATAAATCATACTCATCTTCACCAAGCAGTTTTGAAATACCAAAGTCGCTTAGGTGGGCAACCATATCCTCATCTAGCAAGACGTTACTAGGCTTTAGATCACAATGAATCACGGGCGAGGAGCACCCATGATGGAGATATTCCATCGCACATGCCACATCTATCATAATGCTTAGTCTCTGTCTGATGTCTAGGAAGTAGTTGTGAGAATACAAACACTTCTCAAGACTCCCATTAGGCATATACTCGAGCACTAAAGCCTTAAAATCAAGGTTGGAACAACTAGTGATAACTTTTACAAGATTCCTATGGCGAAGGCTGCGTAAAACTTCACACTCTGTATCAAAACTCTTGAATGCCGCTTCCAGTTGCAGGTTAAACACTTTAACTGCATTATGAGTTCCATTTCTCAGAATTCCTTTGTAAACAGAGCCAAAACTTCCAGACCCAATCATATTACTCTCACTGAAAGAAACAGTTGCTTGGAGCAGTTCATAGTATGAAATTCTTCTTGTTGTTGTGATAGACAATGAATTTTCCTGTTGAGGAGCACTCTTACCTCTTCTATACCTTATCCATAGGAACACAAAGGCGATAGGAACGAATACAAGTGCTATTCCTTGCAAAAGAAAACGAACTAGCTTTTTTTTCCTATTTGATCTATGCCTTGATGAAGTGGGGCATGGGGGGATGCTAAATCTTGAAGAACCACACAATGCTTCATTGTAGATGAAAAACTGTCTTGAGAGGTTCTTGAAAGGACCCCCCGAGGGTATTTCACCATACAATTTGTTGTCAGAAACATTGAAATACTTGAGATATTGTAGTTTCTCCAAAGACATGGGAATAGTTCCCGATATGTTATTGTGAAAAAGGTCTAGAAATTCCAAACCTACCATTTTGCTCATTGAGTCAGGTATAGATCCTTGTAACTTCTTGTGTGTCAAAGAAAGGTGCGCCAAATTTTGTAATCCCCCAATTTCTCTAGGAATTCTATTTGAGAATTGATTCATCGACAGATCCATCTGTGTCACAGCCTTTAGATTTCCAATTTCTATAGGTAAAGAACCAACCATGTTATTTGACGATAAGTCAAGAACCACTAAATCTTTAAGATTCCCTAAGCTTGTTGGTATATTGGAGCTCAATTTATTAGAACCCATATGTATCTCTCTAAGAGAAGTGATGTTCCCTAAACAATTAGGAAGAGATCCTGAAAGTTGATTTTGACCCAAGTAAATATCTCCCAAATGCTGCAATTTACAAATATTATCTTCAATAAATCCTGTAAGTTTGTTGTCGCTCAAGTTGAAGCGCTGAATGTTTTGCAAGTTGCCAATTGTTCTGGGAATCGATCCAACCAAGTTGTTTCCAGAAAGATCGAGATCTAATAAGCTGCTTAAGTTGCCAGCTTCATTTGGAATTCGGCCTTTGATCTTGCAATTATGTGCGCAAAACAATGTAAGAGATGTGGAAAGGTTCCCTGCCGATACTGGAAGCATGCCGTTTAGAGGGTTCAGAGATAGAAGAAGATATGTTAAATTTCTACAATTTCACTGTGTATTGGTCCATCAAAATCAATTTCGGATAGAGACAATATTTGAAGTTGTGAACAATTTGACAAGCTTTTAGGCATATGACCATGAAGCTCATTTATTGATAGATGAAGCCTTCTGAGTATTGTGAGATGATTGCATTAACCATTGGGAAGATATCCTGATAAGCTGTTATTTGTAAATGCAACGACTTCGATTCTAGAAATATTGAAAATTGTCAATGGTATCGAACCCGTAAGCTGATTATGTTCTATGGACAACACATTCAGGTTTTGAAGATTGCCTATCTCTTCCGGGATGTTTCCTTGAAGTAAATTGGCAGATATTTCTAAAGTCTCCAACCTTGAGGCATTCGAGAGTGACGGAGGAATGGAACCAGTGAAACTGTTATTCCTAATATTTAGAAACTTAAGTTGTAATAAGAACCCAAACCAAGAAGGAACCTCCCCACTGAATTTGTTGAAACTTAAATTAAGAAACTTAAGCCGACGCAAGCGTGCCATTTCTTGAGGCAAATTTCCTATGAAATTGTTGCTTCCCAAGTCAAGAGAATGAAGAAATATGAGGTTTCCAAAATCTCGTGGAATTCTGCCGGTAAGAGCCATGTCGGAAAGATTTAAGGACTTCACTCGCTGGTGACGAGAACCACAAGTGACTCCTACCCAACGGCAAACAGAAAGAGCGGGAGACCAGCTTTCATTCAATAAGTGAAAGGGATCTGAAATAATTTGGGATTTCAAAGAGAGAAGAGCTAATTGATCAGTGGAAATGTTAGTTTTGGGCATAACACAGTGAAGCAACAAGAGTATTGTTAAGAGGAAAAATGTGAAGGCTTTCTCCATAAGTACAAATATTAATAGGAAAATGTGAAGGCTTTCTCCATTAGGCATATACTCGAGCACTAAAGCCTTAAAATCAAGGTTGGAAGAACTAGTGATGACTTTCACAAGATTCCTATGGTGAAGGCTACGCAGAACTTCACATTCTGTATCAAAACTCTTGAATGCCGCTTCCAGTTGCAGATTGAACACTTTGACTGCAACGACAGTCCCACTCCTGAGAACGCCTTTGTAAACAGAACCAAAACTTCCAAAATCAATCAGATTACTCTCGCTAAGTGAATCAGTTGCTTGGAGCAATTCATATTATGAAATTCTTCCTGTTGTTATAGACAATGAATTAGCTTGTTGAGGAGATCTTTTACCTCTTCTGTACCTTGTCCATAGGAACACAAAGGCAATAGGAACAAATACAAGGGCAACTCCTAGCAAAAGAAATAGCAATTTTTTCCTATTTGATCTATGCTTTGATGAAGTGGGACATGGCGGGACAGTAAACCTTGACAAACCACACAATGCTTCATTGTTGATGAAAAATTGACTCGAGAGGTTCTTGAACAATTAGGAAGAGATCCTGAAAGTTGATTTTGTCCCAAGTAAATTTCACCCAAATTCTGCAATTTACATAGATTATCTCCAATAAATCCTGTAAATTTGTTATCTGTCAAGTACAAGCGCTGAAGGTTTCTCAAGTTATGAATTGATGTGGGAATGGATCCAGCCAAGTCGTTGTTATAAACATTAAGCTCTAGTAAGCTACTTAAGTTGCCAACTTCATTTGGAATTTGCCCTTTGATTTTGCAACTATTGGCGTGAAACCTTATAAGAGATGTGGAAAGGTTCCCTACAGATACTGAAAGTATGCCGTTTAGATGGTTTGAAGATAGAATAAGATTTATCAAATTTCTACAATTGGTTAAGGAAGTGAGGAAGCTTAAAAATGAATCACTGGTTAAATTGTTTTCCTGCATGTTTAGGAGCCGTAGATGAGTTAAATATCCAAGTGAGTATTTGGAGATCATTGCATAAACCATTGGGAAGATCTCCTGATAGGCTATTATCTGAAAATGCAATAACTTCAATTCTAGAAATATTGAATATTGTGAATGGTATAGAACCCGTAAGCTGATTATGTTCCATGGACAACACATTCAGGTTGTGGAGATTGCCTATCTCTTCCGGGATGTTTCCTTGAAGTAAATTGGTAGATATTTCTAAAGTCTCCAACCTTGAGGCATTTGAGAGTGACGAAGGAATGGAACCACTGAAACTGTTATTCCTAATATTTAGAAACTGAAGTTTGAATAAGAACCCAAACCAAGAAGGAAACTTCCCACTGAATTTGTTGAAACTTAAATTAAGAGCCTTAAGCCGACGCAAGCGTGCCATTTCTTGAGGCAACTTTCCCATGAAATTGTTGCTTCCCAAGTTAAGAGAAACAAGAAATGTGAGATTCCCAAAATCAGTGGGAATCCTGCCTGTAAGAGTCATGTTGAAAAGATTCAAGTACTTTACTCGCTGGTGACGATAATCACAAGTGACTCCTGCCCAATGACAAACAGAAATAGCTGGAGACCAGCTTTCATTCAAGAAAAGGGGTCGAAATGATTTGAGATTTTAAAGAAAGAAGAGTTAATTGATCAGTGGTGATGTTGGTTTGGGTCATGGCTGAACTAGGCATAACATATTGAACCAACAAGAGAAAAGAGGTTAATATTTTCTCCATGATTGCGTAAGTTAGTAGGAAAATGGTATGGCTAATAACCTATGGTTTTGAGACTTTATATAGTGATAATTTTTAAGAATATCTTTTTTTGGAGACTTTTCTTTTAAATATTTTATAGGATCAACTTTTCTTCATTTATTAGTTCTTATCATCTCAATATTGTTTCCCAACTTGGTTGATTTGGTTTGTTAGTCTTGCAAGCAACATTGTCAATAAAAATTCATGGGAAAGCAAACATTGTCAATAAAAATATAACACTGAATCTTGACTTAGTTTATGATGTTCATAATTATGCAAATCAGAAACGGAGTCAGAATTTGAATTTTATAGATTTTAAATTCTAGGATAGTGACATTGGTGTTGATAATTACTGGGTTATGAATTTGAATCTCGTACATATTTAGCGAGTTTTTTAAATACAAATATTAATTCTGGACTAAAACTACTAAGTCCAGTCGAATCTATAAATAACCTTCTAGCTCGGTCCTTACGTACACTGAAGTCTGGACACAAATGTGTGCTTTGCTTGTGTGGGCACATAAAGAATTCGACTTCTGGACATTCTCGTGTTGTGTATCTCACTATATATATAAACACACACTCTATAAGTGTGAAATCTCATAATACGGCATTGGCCGAGTCAAGAGTTTTTGTAACATCTTGGATTCTGAAAAAGGCTAAAAAGGGAAGCAGGAAAGGTCCACAAACCCAAAATGAGCCATGGACCCTTCACGGCACCCTAGACGGTCCGTGAAGGGGACCACAACTCGTTAAGGGGCTCGTGAACCCTCTCTAGAATCTTCCCATGCAGGGGTCACCTTCACGGTGACCCAGACGGCTCGTGGTGGACTTGACGACCGGTCAAGTGGGTTGTAAAAGTCACCTAGTTGGTGGGGAGTGACCCAAGGTCACTGGAAAAGGGCCATAGAGGTCTGGGCGGCCCGAGAAGCTTTACACGGACCGTGAAGTCATCCGTGAAGAAGACTGATCAGGTGTTGAGTTTTGGTCTAACTTCAAACGATCTTAGCTTTTAGCACAAAATGAATTAGGTGTCCCATGACCTATCAAATTAAAGATCTCGGAGTCCTCTTTCCAACGCTACTGAGTTTTCCCCATTTGAAGTTCGAAGTAAAAAGTTGTGCCTATTTTAGTGAAGCTCTGTCAGGGTGAGAAATCCTCAGGACCTACTTGACGGGCCGTGGTGCTTTAGATGGCCCGTGAAGCCTATCTTGAAGTCACTTCGGCAGCTTTTAAATCAGGGTTATATTGGACTTTTCCCTATGCGTTGGGCACTTAAACTACGTCGTTTGATGCTTAAACTACGTCGTTTTACTCAGTCTAAGCCTAATAATCTAGTCAAAAACTACCTAGAACCCTCATTCTCCCAAAATCATCTAACTTAGAAAGAAAAGAAGAGACAGAGACGATAGTTCCTCCCAAGAACAAGCAGAGGTGTTCTTCAAGTTCAGCCCCAAATCCAAAGGATTTCTTCTTGGTTTTCGTCACCAGGTATGTGGAATTTCACTAGCGGGTTCCTTTCACCCATTAGGTCCCTAGAATTCAGTCAGTTCTTCAATTTCTCATAAATTGTTCAGACCTAGGGTTTCCATAATCTTGGATAATCATTGTGATTTTAGCTGCTATAGTTTCCATGATCTAAATACCATGCTTTCTTGGAAATTTTTCATAGTCTCATGTATAGAATTCAGAACCCTAGCTTGTATTAATTATCAGCATTTCATGAATTATACTTGCTAGACAGATTAGTCAGAAAATCATGCTCCAGTATTTGAATGCCATATCTTTCAGTATGTTTATGTGCATTCCCAGATAGCATGTCAGTATTTTGAGCTACTCAGTATATCAGTTGCATTTTAACTGTGCATATTCAGTTGGGAGTAGACTTAGCATCGAGTTGGACGGGTTCAACGTACCCACAAAGTCCAGAACTACGTGCCAACGTAGGTTCAGAAGTCCCCTCTATTGGGCATCAGTTTTAATGATCACGCCACAGTCATGCCTTTATACCCTGGCAAGATATATTGGGTCCTCTCGATGGGGCGAATACATCGGACTCCACGTTTAGCTCACGTGGTTTATGTCGGTTAACAGTAGCTCCCACAGTCATACTCTTAGTGCATTGACCATATTATCAGTATTTACTTCAGTATACAGTTCAGCATGTTATCTTCATGATTAGTACTTGGTCATTGCATCTAGCTCAATTTTCAGTTATAATTCAGTACAACCTATTTCCATGTTCAGTTATATTGTCAGTTTACATTGTTCAGTTTAGTATCTATATCCTGCATGCTCAGTGCATTCAAAGTACTGACGCATACTTTTGTGCTACATCGTTTCATAATGTAGGTTCAGGCGCTTAGCATCCAGACCGTGCTTAGCTCGATTTCCAGTTCGTACTCAGCAGCTTCAGTGGTGAGTCCTCATAGTCCGAGGACATTTCTTTATGCTTTAGTTTAGTCAATCCATTATCAGTCTTTCAGTATTATTAGAGTTAGCTGGGGATTTGTCTCAGCAGCTCATCAGTTTTAGAGGTTTTCAGACATAGAGTTAGTGTTCAGTGTTTTGGGATTGTTTCCCATAGATATTCAGATGTATTTTTTGCTTGGAGTTCTTTTATTTTGACTCCCTTTATAGTTGTGCTTCCGTTTACTTAGTTATATTTCAGTATGCTTGTGATATGTCAAACTCAGGGTTAGCTTGGGGTCACTTGTGATCCTAGGTCCCATGTTGCGCCTAGGGGTAGTCTCGGGGTGTGACATTTTTAGTTTATGAGTTTCGAATCATACTTATGTTTGCTTACTGGGTTCTTGATAGATGATCTGTACATATTAAAAGAATTTGTAACTCAAAGTTACCGAGTTCTATCAAGTCTAAATCCATCATTGTGGTTCTACGCTACACATTTTACAACTTTTACAAATGTGTTGTATTATGAACAGTGGCAGATTCAGAATTTTTAAACCCACGAGTAGATAAAACCCTGCACATTTTACAGATGTGACTACTGGTCCTATCAGAAGATTATAAGTTGGTTGTTGGATATATAACAAGTAATACCACTAGTATTACTATAACGAAATTGGCATGCTATATTATTTTATATTTACAGTTAATTCAATTAGTAAATATAACACTATGCATATTAATGTTGTCATAGTAAATATAACTGCTATGTCTTCTACTCAGCAAACTGCATCCTGAGATGAATATAGAGCCCGAATTTCTCTTTAAATTATGACCGGTTTCTAAATTCTAGGCTAGTGACATTTGGCGTTGATTATGACCGGTTTCTACTTTAAATTTCGTACATATTTAGTGAATTTTAAATATAAATATTAAATTTGGACTAAACCCGTCCCCACGCATACTAAAGTCTGGACACATATGTGTGTTTTGCAGTTTTGCTTGTGTGGCCTGTGGGCACATCAAGAAGTCAACTTCTTGATATTCTCATGGTGTGTGTCTCACAGTATTGAAAATGAGAATGCAAATATGTATTAGTCCATGAGTTCTGAGCTGCCAAAAAGAGGGTTCTGTTTTGTTAAAATCCCTCCGAACCACTTTATTTGTCGTCCTTATTAAAAATAGATGATTCAAGATACTAAGGGTATGATAGTCAAAACATATAGTTTCTTAGGTACGTGTAAGCAAAAAATGTGATAAGTAAAGTGGTCCGTATGGATTATCTATTTCATCTGATTAGTTGAACTCCCACTGTCTCATTTTAACTATTGTTTTAGTTTTTTTTCGCGCTCATTAAATTAAAACAGATATTTCCTTTGTTTTCTTCTGCATTTTGAATCCCCGGGAGGTGGTCCGTATGAACAATTATTTTTCAATTGCAGGAGCTGGTTTGTAGCCCGCAATGAATTTCTGCAAATTGTTTTCTGTTTTCTACTAAGTATCAGGTGTTCAACAATAATGCATGATTGCTGGTTTAAAATGGAGGATTGTCTTGTTGTGTCGCAATTACATTTTGATTTGGGTTAACAGAGGTTTAGAAAGAAAAGTTTGTTATTTGACTTCCTAAATTAGATAGGTGCCTATATGTAATTCTTCACCCATACATAGTATAATATCAGTGAAAGATGTTCATCTGATCACCCTTGAGCCTATATGTGACTTTGTTTGAGGGTTCATCTCATCTGAAAGTTTAATCTGACCGACTTTATCTTATGTGACTTTTCCTCTATGACATCTTAGCTAAAAGTTTAGTATTTTAGAACGAACAAACTTTATTTACTTTATTATGTCTTCAACAGGTGAAGAAAAAAGACGGGACAGTGAAAATGCAAGGAAGCAAAGAAGGGAGAAAAGGGCAATTAGCTCTCCATGTTGTACAAGTGACAAAAAAATCAGGAGACACTGCAGAATACAGGAACTTTTGTGATCCAGGCTTAAAGCCTTCATTAAAAGATATAGTTTGGACATGGCAGGGCAATGAGCAACAACAAGTGGAAAATCTAGAATTCAAAACTTAGAGGTAAAGATATGAAAACAAAAAGAAGTTGTGGTGGAAAGTTGCCTCTGTGGGACCTACAGATCACGATTTCAAGTTGTGGATTCAGTCATTGATGTTTAAGTAGGGTAGTTTGCCTGCATTACAATTTACAACCCTTGGATGAGATCCTTCTCCATATCTTGCATACTTCGTGCATCGAGCTGTTTTTGTTTTTTTAATCATGTAGGCATTATGGTCGTAGCATTTTTTGTCATTGCGCTTTCTGTTTGTTATCTTGACGTTATATGTCCTCTAATTAGTGTTTCCCATGTAAAACATTTACTATATTACTTGCCTATTTGTATTCATATAGTTAATTCCTCTAACAATTTACAAAAAGATCATTCTGCTTCAAGATTTTCAAGAGGATCAATTTGGTTTTAGTTTTAAAGAGGAACAGTGACATTTATTGCAACCAACTAGCATTTCGGAAAACAGAATCATACACAAATCAAGTGCTGAAACAAAACAAAAAAAAAAAGCAATCTTTCCATAAAACAAACAAGTGATCAATTTGGAACAAGAGGTTCAAAGAACATGCTCAGCGTGCAAGAAGTTGAATCTTGATCTTCTGTAACATCCCTACAACATCTTTCATGTTTGTCCTTCTTGCCGGAGATTCAGCACAACAATCTAATGCAACTTTCATGATTGCAGCCACAACATCTAGCTCCTTCTGTAAGCGATTCTCCATTGGTGTTATCAAGTTAGCATCTACAACATTCATTACTGCCTCTGGGAGTGAATAACTCACCCATTTCTTCAAGTTAAGTTCTCCCTCAAACTCACTAGGCTTTCTCCTAGTAAATGTTTCCAGCAACATAATCCCGTAACTATAGACATCACATTTTATTGACACCAGTCCATCCAGTCCATATTCTACATCAAACAATTAATTTAAAGATGCAATATACTTTCTTGATTGGAAAAAAAGAGAGATGAAAAATCAATGTTCAAATTAGCAAAAACAAAGAGACGTACCCGGTGCAATATAGCCCAATGTTGCTAAGGTTTTAGTGTATAAATCAGTCTCATCTTCACCAAGCAGTTTTGAAATACCAAAGTCGCTTAGGTGGGCAACCATATCCTCATCCAGCAAGACGTTACTAGGCTTCAGGTCACAGTGAATCACGGGAGAGGAGCATCCATGATGGAGATATTCCAACGCACATGCCACATCTATCATAATGCTTAGTCTTTGCCTGATGTCTAGGAAGCAGTTGTGCGAATACAAATACTTCTCAAGACTTCCATTAGGCATATACTCAAGCACTAAAGCCTTAAAATCAAGGTTGGAACAACTAGTGATGACTTTAACGAGATTCCTATGGCGAAGGCTACGCAAAACTTCACATTCTGTATCAAAACTCTTGAATGCTGCTTCCAGTTGCAGATTGAACACTTTAACTGCAATATGAGTTCCACTTCTGAGAATGCCTTTGTAAACAGAGCCAAAACTTCCAGAACCAATCAGATTACTCGCGCTAAGCGAATCAGTTGCTTGGAGCAGTTCATAGTATGAAATTCTTTCTCTTGTTATGATAGGCAATGAATCAGCTTGTTGAGGAGCTCTTTTACCTCTTCTATACCTCATCCATACAAAGACAAGGGTAATAGGAACAAATACAAGTGCAATTCCCAGCACAAGAAATAGAACAAACATTTGTTTCCTATTTGATCTGTGCTTTGATGAAGTGGGGCATGGAGGGACTCTAAATCTTAAAGAACCACACAATGCTTCATTGTCGATGAAAAATTGACTCGAGAGGTTCTTGAAAGGACCCCCCGAGGGTATTTCACCATACAATTTGTTGTCAGAAACATTGAAATACTTTATGTTTTGAAGTTTCTCCAAAGACATAGGAATGGTTCCTGATATATTATTATGAGAAAGGTCTAGGAATTCCAAACCTATCATGTTGCCCATTGAGTCAGGTATAGATCCTTGCAACTTGTTGTGTCTCAAAGAAAGATGCAACAGTTTTTGCAATCCTCCAATTTCTCTAGGAATTCCATTTGTGAATTGATTCATTGACAGATATATATGTGTCGCAGCCTTTAGATTTCCAATTTCTGGAGGTAAAGAACCAACCATGTTGTTTGATGATAAGTTAAGCTTCTTTAGATCTTTAAGATTACCTAAGCTTGTTGGTATATTGGAACTCAATTTATTGGAATCCATATATATCTCTCTAAGGAAAGTAACATTCCCTAAACAATTAGGAAGAGATCCTGAAAGTTGATTTAGACCCAAGTCTATCAAACCCAAATTATGCAATTTACATATATGATCTCCAATAAATCCTGTAAGTTTGTTGTTGTGCAAGTACAAGCGCTGAAGGTTTCCCAAGTTACGAGTTGATGTAGGAATTGATCCAATCAAGTTATTATTAGAAAGCTCAAGGTCTACTAAGCTGCTTAAGTTTCCAACTTCATTTGGAATCTGGCCGTTGATGTTGCAAGCACTGGCATAAAAATTTACAAGAGATATGGAGAAGTTCCCTATGGAAACCGGAAGCATGCCATTTAGAGGGTTGAAAGACAGAGAAAGAAATCTTAAATTTCTGCAATTGGTTAAGGAAGTGAGGAAGCTTAAAAATGAATCACTGGTCAAATTGTTTCCTTCCAAGTTTAGGTCCTGTAGACGAGTCAAATATCCAAGAGAATTGGGAATCAAGCCACTGAGTTTGCTGTGTGGAAGTTCTAGAATACTAAGTTTTGAACAATTGGAGATAGAATGAGGTATAGTCCCAACAAGATTGGTTAATTCACTCAGATAAAGCTCTTCAATGTTGGGTAAGACAAAACCTATATTTGATGGTAGAGTTCCTGATATATTATTGTATGAAAGTTCAATTTTTCTCAGTCGTGATATGTTGAAGATCTCCATTGGAAGTGAACCACTAAAACTATTCAACCCAAGACTAAGTTCCTCCAACTCAACGAGATTTCTTATCTCTTTGGGTATTTCACCTGTCAACACATGAAGAAAGAATAAATACTAACAATTGGTTAAGTTGCTATCACTTTGAATACGTACCAGTAAACCTATTCTCGTCTAGATATAAAACTTGCATCTTGGTTAAGTTGCCAATCTCCGGTGGTAAGGATCCCTTGAGATTGTTCTTCCCTAGTGAAACAATTTGCAACGATGAGATATTGAATAGGGAGATCGGGATAGAGCCGGTAATCTGGTTTATCCCCACGTCTATCTCCACCAAATTAACAAGATTTCCGACTTCTTGTGGAATTATCCCTGCATTTAATGTGTAATAAAAAAAAATCTGAGGTAATTAGATACAATAGTACTAGCATTCATAAGATAAAACATACCTGTGAAATGGTTAGATTCAATATCTAATGTCTGCAAGTTACTCAATCTTCCAATTTCACTATGTATTGATCCATCAAACTGATTTGTTGATAAATCCAATATTTGAAGTTGGGAACAATTTGACAAGCTTGTAGGTATATGACCATGAAGCTTGTTTTCAGACAGATAAAGCCCTTTGAGTATTGGGAGACCATTACATAAACCATTGGGAAGATTTCCTGATACGCTATTGCCTGAAAATGCAATGACTTCGATTCTAGAAATATTGAAAATTGTCAATGGTATAGAACCCGTAAGCTGATTATCTTGTATGGAAAACCAGTTCAGGTTGTGAAGATTGCCAATCTCTTCCGGGATGTTTCCTTGAAGTAAATTGTCAGATATTTCTAAAGTCTCCAAACTTGAGGCGTTTGAGAGTGACGGAGGAATGGAACCAGTGAAATTGTTATTCCTAATATTTAGAAACTTAAGTTGTAATAAGAACCCAAACCAAGAAGGAACCTTCCCACTGAATTTGTTGAAACTTGTTGAAACTTAAATTAAGAAACTTAAGCCGACGCAAGCGTGCCATTTCTTGAGGCAAATTTCCAATGAAATTGTTGCTTCCCAAGTCAAGAGAATGAAGAAATATGAGGTTTCCAAAATCTCGTGGAATTCTGCCGGTAAGAGCCATGTCAGAAAGATTCAAGGACTTCACTCGCTGGTGACGAGAACCACAAGTGACTCCTACCCAACGGCAAACAGAAAGAGCGGGAGACCAGCTTTCATTCAATAAGTGAAAGGGATCTGAAATGATTTGGGATTTCAAAGACAGAAGAGCTAATTGATCAGTGAAAATGTTAGTTTTGGCCATAACACAGTGAAGCAACAAGAGTATTGTTAAGAGGAAAAATGTGAAGGCTTTCTCCATAAGTACAAATATTAATAGGAAAATGGTATGGCTAGTAACATGTGGTTTTGAGGCTTTAAATAGCAATGAGATCAACATGATTATTTTTTTTTTTTAAATTACTTTTATTTATTCATTCTGTCATATCAATACTAATAATCAATTAGAAATGTACATATGGTGCAAAAATTCCTCTAATCAACCAAAAACTTTTGCAAGTCAACCAAGTCTCTTGCTTCATTTTCTCTCTAATTGTGTGGTGAAAAGTGCCACATTTATTAACTTATACGATATGCTCGAGAAATATTCTTTAGACTGTGATGAACTATTTGCTAGATTATGAGGGTGTTTTTATTTTAGGGAATTTTCCAGGTTATGTGGACCCAAAGACTTGACAAAATTGGTTATGACTTAAGGCCAAATATACACCAAGTCTTTGCTACCATAAATGTGGTGGCAAAATTATTCCTCCATACCACATTTTATTTTTCAAACATCTTTCGTGTACATGCTCCATGTCATCAAATAATCTGAAAGTAAAAGAAATTAAGAATGTACAAGTTAACAATTACTATGCATATAACAAGTATATCTAATAGAGTAGGAACCAATGCTATTTTGTTCTTTGGCATTCAGTTTTCAGATACAAACAATGTTGGATAGTGTTGATGGGCAATCAGTTGTTCACAACTTGAATTTTGTTATTACAAAGTAAAGGACCCGCTTCGATCTTACAATTCTTATTCACACTCTTCAATATTGTTCTCTGAACACAGATCTTGGAAAACAATAAGTTACAACTCAATTGAACTTCCTAGTACACAATAACTAGACTAGAAGATTGTAAAACATATGACTATGAAACAGTTCTTCAAGTTGGTCGTTTGTATCAGGTGCAATTGTGTTCTGCTTTTTCTTCTCAGTATGAGTGTGTGAGTCTCATTGGTGATTCTTGTGTTGCTTGGATGCTTGAGTCTATTCATCTTTGGACTTCTGTCTTGGATATGCCTTGTACAGACTCGTGATCTTTTCTACTTGAGACTCCTTTTATTCAGAGAGTCCTAACACAAGTTAGACTTTGGATGCCTGAACATGCTCAATGACCACCATAATCAGTCAAAAGTTCTGAATGAGTGTAATTTGATGAATCGAGAAAATCATTGTAGAGTTATATTATTTGATTCTAAGTCCTTCATTTGTTGAAGTGCAACTCTGAAATAAGCTGCAAAAAAGATCATTTATTTGGGAGCAATTTCAGAATGCATTAGTTTTTTCGTAAGATGTACAACAACATATCCAGGTGGGATTG
>JAGDQO010002286.1:0-15497 GCA_018342035.1 Solanum appendiculatum | reverse complement strand
CCTAGTTCTAACACTCCGTGACTCCACTTAGTAGAGGCGTGGGGGATGTTTGGAGGCCAGACAGGCAAAAAAGATGTACAAAATTACAAGAAAAAATGGGTTCGGGGTAATAGGAGCTTAGTTAAGCTAACGTGTGTCTTCGGAATTTCAATCATAGTCTAGGGATACTTGTGCCTTATCCCTTATTAATTTGGTGGTCTGTTGTACGTGTTCCAACTAATTATACAGATTCAAATTATACCACATACATTGTACACTAAAGTATCCAAAAGCTTTCAAGGTGGAATGAATAGAATTTTGATTCTAAAGAAGAGCTAACCTAAAAATAATTGAGGAATAAATGGACTAAATAGAGTATCTTAATTCTTAAGCATTAAGTATTATTATTATTTTATTTGTATTTTACTCTTTAATATTTTATCATTTAAATATTTTATTACATTTTAATTTAGTGTAGAGGTAAAGTGGTAGTCTAACTTTGAACTTTAATTTGGAGCTTTTCACTTTTAATAATACTAGTCATTGGGCACGCACATTGGGCATGTATCCCATATACAAAGTATGCATTTACATAATAATATTATATTAATATGTAGCTGGAAAATATATTTAAAAAAATTGTAAACTATTTTGTTCCAATTTTATTAGAAAAATTCAATCGAACATACAATATCAATATATTTAACTTAAATATATACATACACACCCTTCTCGTTGTTCAAGAAATGACTAATTAATTTGACATTTCAATGATAAGCTTCAATGATTACCCGTGTCCTGTTTGTCAATTATTTGCAGATCAGTAATACATCTTTCTCTCACTAAATAATTCGTTGAACACTAAAGAAACAATTAAGTAAGTGATGGAAATAACCGTATTTCCTCATAACAGAAAAGAAGAGATATGAAAGTAGCAAAAAACTAGTAGTTATTATGAAAAATAAGAGAAAACATATATATATATATATATACTAGTTTTTGGACACGTGCTTTGCACGTGTGTTTCATGAGAATTTTTATAGATATGTTAGAATGACTAAAATGCTATGAAAACATATATCTAAAGAGCTGGTAATGATTAATAGAATACAACAATACAAATAAATCTTTAATAATATGACCAAAAAACACCAAATGAATGGCATATTTTGATGTTTCAAATTAATTCTTTTTAAGCAACCAACTGTAACTTTTGAACTTTAGTTAATAGTTAACAAACTTTCAATAAAGTCTCAAATAGCTAATTTGAGCCCAAATAAGAATATAGACTTGCGACAATAATTAAAGCATTCATAGAAAACTAAATTAAGAAGTCTAATAGAGAAAAAACACAAACAAAAATAGAGAAGGTAAAAAATACAATATATACAGCCTTCTTAAGACTTTGATCAATAAATAATAATATTGATGGAAAGATAAAAATAAAATTAGTATATAATTTTCCGAGTTCTTATCGATTATTTCTCCCATATAATATCAAAATTCAAGAGTCTTCTTCATCTACTTTTAACTATAGAATAAAAATAATAACCTTAATAGGGGTTTCATGAAATAAAAAAAATGAATTTATGTAAAATGAAATGAAGGAATACCAAAAGATATCTTAAAGTTTTAGATTAAATATTTGGAGGCTATAAATATGAAAAGATGAAAGTTATGGATATCAAGAATATAAAATTGAATAGGTAATTAGATATGAGTTATGAATATTTAAAGCAAATAAAGGAAAAGATAATAAATAAATGAAGAATAGGGAAAACAAATTAAAGCTAACAAACCATGTAGAAAGGGTGCATGCACAAGATAATGAATTAGTGATCACATAAGTAAGAATTTGAGCAACTTTAAGCTCTTATCATGTAATTAAGCATCAATGAATTTAAATTAGTGAAGCTAGAGCCATTCTTTAATGATAATCAAGAGGACATTATCAATGTGTGTCTCTCCATTTTGCAGATTTGCATCCTTTTAAATTATTAAATTTCTTTATTTATCATAAAGGATAATACTTTATCCACATAAATTATATTATTTATGAGAGGAGTTACGGAAAAAGTTATGAGAAGAAGAAAAGTTGACTAATTTATGTAGAGATTTTTAGATTTATTATTTTTATTAATTTATTATTATATACATATAAATTATAGATGATAAATGTTATTAAATTAGATATTTAATTAGAAATTAATTTAAGGAAATGCAAAAGTCATTAACATTTTAATTAAAATGATACAATTTAATATTTAAATTAAATAGTTAAATATTTTATAACATTTTAATTTTTTTTAGGGTAAGTTACATAAATCACATAGTGTAAAGATGAAATTACTATCTATCCCTACTTTTTTTTTCTAATTACAATAATCCCTTAAAATTAACTCAATCCGGATACATTAATGAAAGCGCGGATGCATTAATACAAGCATGGATACATTAATACATTAATACGGATACATTATTAATATAATAATTAACTCAATTCGGATACATTAATGAAAGCGCGGATACATTAATACAAGCACGGATACATTAATACTGATACATTATTAAAATAAAAATTAATCCAATCCGGATACATTAATGAAAGCGCGGATACATTACATTAATACATTAATACTGATACATTATTAAAATAAGGGATTTTAGTTATTTTTAAATGATATAGGGACAAATGGAAAATAATATACTTAAAGCTGTGTACTTTAGTAATTTTTCCTTTTTTGTAATCAAACAGGCCAAATAGGCCCAATATAACATTTTAATTTATAGCAGGGTAAAATCGTAATTCAACTTTTAACTTTTTTTGTTTCCACTTTTAGTAGTATATATATATATATATATCACCTATAACAGTTGATACTACTATGTTTTTAGAGATTAATAATTATGCAATAGCATCACCACCTTATGGCCAACACTAAAGCCTAGACATCTTTTTATAGAATAAACCCCGATATCTATAATTTAGTGGCGAAGCCAAAATTTTCATTAAAGGGGTTCAAAATATAAAATATAAACATATGAAAAGGCTAAAATGAATTCAACATCTCTGATCTTTTCCTAATGTCCAGGAAAACATCCCTCGAGTACATAAAGCATGTCTTAAAACTAGAAGACACTCTTCTTGGCTTACTATCAGAAGCTCTCGGGCTAAAGCCAAACCACTTGAAAGCTACCGAATGTGACAAAGGACAGACGTTGGAATGCCATTACTACCCGGCATGCCCACAGCCAGAGCTAACTCTTGGTATTTCTAAGCATACAGATCCTTCTTTCCTTACAATTCTGCTTCAAGATCAGAATGGTGGGCTCCAAGTCATGTGTGATAACCAATGGGTCGATGTTACACCGATTGAACATGGTTTGGTAGTTAATATTGGTGACCTCCTTCAGGTTTGCAACAAAACACAACTTTTTTGTTCTCATTTTTTCACAAATTGTTACTCATCTCAAACTGATTTTGTAACAGATCCTATCAAATGACAAGTTTGTAAGTGCAACTCATAGAGTTTTAGCAAATAAGGTAGGACCAAGGATTTCAGTGGCATGCTTCTTCGATGGAAGTTCTGTATCTCCAAAGATGTATGGTCCAATCCCCCGTTATGTAAAGACTTTCTAGTAGCTGATTATCTAACTAAGTTTTTCTCCAAGCCTCTTGATAAGACTGTTCTTGATCTTTTCAGACTGTGAATAGAGACCGATCACCACATCGCTAAGCAGCAGCAAAAACCATCAGAAAAGACTATCATCATTCAGACAGAACAATGTCAGAGTTTGTGATAAATCTCAACAACATACTCCATTATGTATCCTTCAATTGGTTCCTCTAATAATGTATGCACTATCATCCCCTTCTAGCAAAATCAGATCAGTTCCGTATGGGATCCATTGGATCTTTCAAGTGATCACTATTTACTGCTGTTTTAATCTATTTTCAGGATACCATTTGAAGTGCTCTAGAACTTGCAGCCTTTTTTTCAGGATACAATTATTGTGCTCTAGCACCCCTAGTATCTTATCTCCTTCTATAGTATCCCTAGCTATCTTATTTTCGCTACTTCAATTGTAATTCTATTGTTGAAGTATCAGTTTCATTGTTGTTTGTTACAGTTTTCTACTTCAATCTGTTCTGTGAGAGCTCCAACATACCCTCTCTGTTGAATGTTATTGCCAATTATCCACAAGACATTAACATATCTTAAACCTCAGTACAGTGAAGAGGAAACTGCTTAATTATCTGGGGGAAACTCAAACTCCGTTTATAATCCAAACTATTTTCCTTTTATTTCAGCTTATACTTAGACCTTTTCCAATAGCATAGGAACATTTTTGGCCCTTTTCAGTTGACAGAATCATGATTCAAAAAAGGCAGTCAGTGCATAAAGCATCCCGCCTTAGCAGGGTCTGGGGAAGGGTCACAGCCGAATAGATGTGTGGTAGATAGCCTATCCTAATATAAGCATTAGCGGCTGCTTCCAAGACTCGAACCAACTTTACTATTGCTCCAAGACTCCCTTCAAACATGATGAAAGGATAGACGAAGTTATAAAAAAATTGTAATATAATTGATAAATTAACTTAGTAAAGTCAAACTTCATAAATCAACAAGATTTCATCTAAGAAACAATTTTTTTTTCCCATAAATAAAGAGCATATTTTATTAATAAAAGATAAACTCAAGACAAAGTTCAAAATAAAATTATTCCATAAATGAAATTTCTTGTCTGTGACCTCAATTTTGTTAGTATCCAACATGCTTTCTCCCAAAAACTGTGTCATGCTTTTTAGCTTGGTTTGGGTGTACAACTTTGAACAGATTATATTAGTTGTCCTATTATACAAAGAAAACGTCATCAAGTCCTATTTTGCAGCATTTACTATAGTTAGGTGGTAGCTACAATATTAGCTACCGGGTTCGAATAAATCAATAATTTTTGTTTAGATTATATATTTGTACAATGAAATCTACCAAACATGTATAAATATTTAATTGTAAACCCAAAAATGAACTATAGTTTAAGTAAATACACTAATAATACTTAAGTCGTGTGCTAGATACTATTCTAAAAAAGGAAAACTATTTGAACAGTGTGAAATGTTTTCTCAAAATCAAACAAGTCTTGATCTTTAATTAAATAGAGAATACAGTAATCAACAAAACTAAATAATACCATTAAGTTTAGCGACTCTAGATACAATGACATTAACTCAATCGCCGCTAAAAGGTAAATATATTGCCTCTAAATGTCTCTTTTGTTGTACTGTTGGTGTCTAATCATAGAAATATTACGTACTACATTGACTTCAAAGTAATTAAAAGATATATATGTAGAGTTAGCCTTGTTGAAAATAAGAAGAAAGAATATCCAGAAGTGAATTAGCAATGGATTATGAAGAAGGATGGGCTGAGATAAAGGCTATTGATGATACAAAGGCTGGTGTTAAGGGACTCGTCGATGCTGGAATAGTCGAGATTCCGAGAATTTTCATTAGGCCACCTCATGAACTTTCTGAGGAGTTGAATATGTGCAAGTCATCAACTCTACAGGTTCCGGTGATTGATCTAAGTGGCGTAGAATTTAAAGATCGTCGTAAGAAGATTGTTGATGAAATAAGGGAAGCATCTGAGAAATGGGGATTTTTTCAAATGATAAATCATGGGGTTCCTTCAAGTGTTTTGGAAGGAATGATCGATGGGACTCGTAAATTTCACGAACAGGATGTTGAAGTAAAGAAAGAGTACTGTTCGTCTGATCCAACGAGAGATGTTAGATATGATAGTAACCTTCATGTGTACAAAACAAAAGGAACAAGTGTTAGCTGGAAAGATACACTGTTCATCTCTGCTGTAGTTTCTAAACCCGAAGAAATACCACGAGTTTGCAGGTAACTA
The DNA here is from genome assembly GCA_018342035.1 of Solanum appendiculatum. Classification (NCBI taxonomy): domain Eukaryota; kingdom Viridiplantae; phylum Streptophyta; class Magnoliopsida; order Solanales; family Solanaceae; genus Solanum; species Solanum appendiculatum. Next base: position 9,604 of record JAGDQO010002286.1, on the reverse strand, counting down.
CTCTGCATTTGCTTTTCAATTCTATCTCTCCTGTTTCATGTTTATGGTATTTTTCAGGAAAACATCCCTTGAGTACATAAATCATGTCACAAAACTAGCAGACATTCTTCTTGGCTTACTATCAGAAGCTCTTGGGTTAAAACCTGACTACTTGAAAGCCGCGGAATGTGATAAAGGACAAGTAGTGTTGGCATGCCATTACTACCCGGCATGCCCACAACCAGAGCTAACTCTTGGTACCGCTAAGCATACAGATCCTAGTTTCCTTACCATTGTCCTTCAAGATCAGAGTGGTGGGCTCCAAGTCATGCATGATAACCAATTAGCCGATGTTACACCAATTCAACATGGTTTGATTGTTAATATAGGTGACCTTCTTCAGGTTTGCAACAAAACACAACTTTTTTGTTATCATTTTTTCACAAATTGTTACTCATCTCAATCTGATTTTGTAACAGATACTATCAAATGACAAGTTTGTAAGTGCAAATCATAGAGTTGTAGCGAAAAATATAGGACCAAGGATTTCAGTGGCATGCTTCTTCAATGGTCTTTTAGCACCTCCAAAGATGTATGGTCCAATCAAAGAGCTCATATCTGAAGAAAACCCCCCACTATATAAAGATTTCCAAGTAGTTGATTATGTCACCAAGTTTTTCTCCAAGCCTCTTGATAAGACTGGTCTTGATCTTTTCAGACTGTGAAGAGAGACCGAGAACCAGGTCAACAAGCAGCAGCGAAAACCATCAGAAAAGGCTATCATCAATATTCAAATAGAATAATGTCAGTGTTTGTGATTCGATGTACAATAATATCGTTTTTCGTATTCTGCGGTTTATTTTCAAATAAAGGGATAAATTTCAAGAACATACTCCCTTATGTATCCTTCATTTTGTTCCTCTAATAATAATAATGTATGCACTATCATCAATTATCCCCTTTTAGCAAAATCGGATCAGTCTCATATGAGATCCATTGGATCTTTCAATTTTTGTAATTCAACTTTTAAGTTTGGGTGTTTTCACTCTCATAATAGTATATATGATAACGATGATATTGTTGTTCAACGTTCTTGCTTCTGCATCTTTTCAAAAGCCATGTGGGCATTTATGATTTACAACGACATAACATACCTAGTAATTCCAGTAGTGGATTGTGGGAGGAGTAGAGTCTACTTAGACCTTACGTTCTTTCCGATAGACCCCTTATGGAAAAGCATATACTGAGAAAAAAAACAGTAGCTACCACAAAATAGTACGGTAATCAGAGTACAAGTGACAGTAGATAGTAACAGAAATCTGAGGATATATAAAAGCTATGGTAGAAATACTACGACTACTAATAAGGAAGGATAAGTAAGACAGCGCTCTACTACCTACTAATTTGCAATTCTATGTCAGTCCTGTTGTTGTCAACATTGTTAGCTGTTCCCTAAAGATAACGACTGTTGAATTTTAGAAAAACTAGTTGTACTGTTTCTTGTGTTTTTAGCTTAGCAGAAAATCAAATTTGAGAAGCAGTGGTATATACTTATTTAGATGTTTTTTTGTTATGAATGGGTCTGGACAAGTATTGGCAAAGCAGCCCAACACCAGACCCTGTATTGTGCAGTATTGAAAACACCCCTAATCTTGGCGTGAATTATTAGTTTCATCCTTGAACTATTGACAGCCTTAAAAACACCCCTTTCCTTGACTAAATCAACTTAAATACACCCCGGTCTTGCAACATGAGTGAAATACACCCCTAAATTCTATACAAGTAGGATACGTGTGTCTACTTGTTCAATTTTATACAAGTTTAAGTGTCTACTTGTGGACACCTAAAGTTGGAGGGCAGAGATATATGTCAGCTGAAACTAAATTAAAGAGCGCATTTATATATTATACCTAAAAAAAAACGTAATATATAATTAATAAATTAACTTAATAAAATCAAACTTCATTTGTCTTCACCTATAATTATAGTTTTTTTTAACCTATAATTATAGTAAACTATAAATGGCCGGCATAATTGATTAATAGCCAAAAGGACCCACAATAATTTGTTATATATGGAATTGAGCTAACAATAAATCTTTATTGACCAATCAATTAGTGTTAATGAGGAATTGCTTACTGATTTGTTGTGCTCTCACATCATGATTTTAATTCTATATATGTGAATATATTATCTATATATATATTACATTAAATTTGTTAGAGATTTTTTTTAATAAACTGCTGTTAACAAATCTTTATTAGAATAAAGGAATATATTATAAAAACTATAAGGGGATGTTTAATATGTTTATGAAAACTATGTTTTGAAAATGCAACCATCTAATTAGTTCTCTCTTAGTGCCAACTTTCTCAGGCTGAATTTAGCAATGGCTTCTGATCCATTGGATGAGATGAAGGCTGGTATTAAGGGACTTGTTGATGCTGGAATAGTCGAGATTCCAAGAATTTTCATTAGGCCACCTCATGAACTTGCTGAGGAGTTGAATATGTGCAAGTCAACTCTACAGGTTCCGGTCGTGGATCTAAGTGGCATAGAAGTTGAAAATTGACGTAAGAAGATTGTTGATGAAATAAGGGAAGCATCTGAGAAATGGGGATTTTTCCAACTGATAAATCATGGGATTCCTTCAAGTGTTTTGGAAGGTATGATCGATGGGATTCGTAAATTTCATGAACAAGATGTTGATGTGAAGAAAGAGTACTATTCGTCTGATCCAACAGCCAGACGAGTTAGATATGATAGTAATCTTCATCTGTACAAAGCACAAGGAAAGAATGCAAACTGGAAGGATACATTGCACATGTCTGGCCTAGTTTCTGGTCACATTGAACCTGAAGAAATACCACAAGTTTGCCGGTAACTCTGTATTCTTCTGCACTTGAATTTCAATTCTATATCTGTCCTGTTTGATGCATACAGGGTGTTTATTAGAGGTCACTGACTCAGTGCTGTTATGACAGAAATAATCAGGTCTCATGCGGATGCTAGTTAAACAAACCTCGAAAGACGATTAATAAGAAATCAAAAGAGAAATATACCAAAAGAGACACAATAATGATTTCTTCCATCACTGAACTTGTCTCTTAAATCTATGTTGTTCAGACCCTTCAAACATGCCACATCCATGTTGGATTGACGTGCATCCAGAGCAGTTTCTTGAAGAGTCCAAACAACATAGTGGCAAACCCTTCCCTCATGTAGCAAGTGATATTGCATTCTGGAATCATTAGGTACTGGGGATTCCACTCCATCTAGGTGTTTCTGCGTCAGCAGAACTCTGAAACATTTCGTTCATTAAAGGGAACCGTTGTTTGTTATGATATTTTGAAACTTAGTTGTCTGTGATCTTTTCTTAATGTCCAGGAAGACATCCGTTGAGTACATAAATCTTGTTATAAGACTAAGGGACATTCTTCTTGGCTTACTATCAGAAGCTCTTGGGCTAAAACCAGACCATCTAAAAGCCACAGAATGTGCCATAGCACAATGGCTGGTATGCCATTACTACCCGGCATGCCCACAGCCAGAGCTAACTCTTGGTACTGGTAAGCATACGGATCCTGTTTTCCTTACCATTCTGCTTCAAGATCAAAGTGGTGGGCTCCAACTCATGCGTAATAACCAATGGGCCAATGTTGAACCAATTGAACATGGTTTGGTTGTTAATATTGGTGACCTTCTTCAGGTTATCAAGAAAAAACACAACTATTTGTCTTCATTTTCTTCACAAATTGTTGCTCAACCTCAATCTGATTATGTAACAGATCCTATCGAATGACAAGTTTGTAAGTGCAATTCATAGAGTTATAGTGAAAGAGGTAGGACCAAGGATTTCAGTGGCATGCTTCTTCTATGGTCTTTTAACACCACCAAAGATGTTTGGTCCAATCAAAGAGCTAATATCAGATGAAAAACTTCCACTATATAAAGATTTTTTAGTTGCAGATTATGTCGCTAAGTTTTTCTCCAAGCCTCTCGATAAGACTGGTCTTGATCTTTTCAGACTGTGAAGAGAGACCGAGCACCACATCGCCAAGCAGCAGCGAAAATCACCATAAACCATCAGAAAAGACTATCATCATTCATACTGAACAAAGTCAGAGTTTGTAATTCACTGTACAATAATGCCTTTCTTATTCTGCTGTTTATTTTCAAAATGAAGGGATAAATCTCAAGAACATACTCCTTTATGTATCCTTCATTTCGTTCCTCTAATAATGTATGCAGCCTTCTTTTTCCAGTAAAAAACTGATATCCGGGGATTCAAACTCACGCGCATTAGCACTCCTGCACTTAGCTGTTCCTCCTTTTGCCATGTAACTGGCCTTCCGGCCTTCCAGTTGTTAATGGGTTCCCGTCTTTATATAGTTATATATTTAAAAGAATTTTCAATATGATTATAGGGCTATGTCTGGGATCCCAGGTTGATAGCTAGCTAATTTCAGTGTCTGTTGCTGACATAACAAGGTGGTACTGTACCACAGAAGGACGTGAGTAAGCATTCGTGGTAGTACATCAAAAATTTCTATGTACTCACTCAAGACCAGAACGAGCTTGCCAGCTGACCACTATCATATCATTCTTGAGTGATCTGAAGCGCAGCCATCTTGTCCACTGAACTAACTAGAAGCTATCAATTCTAATTGAAACACTAAAAAGAAAAGAATCAAAAACGCATTATTATAGAAACCATGAGTTCCTTATTAGTAAAAGGTGAGACTACCTGAAAAAGACTTTTCCCCTTGGTATATAATATGCATAATATCAAGATTCACCCTCCCTGTTAATAAATTCATCATTTTCTGAATTTAAATGCGAGATTTTTTATTAAGGGAGGAAACATTCTAACTTCCTACTGCACTTTTTACTGAAAAAAAATATACTTATTACAACTTACGAGCATAAGTAATAAATCTATCTAAGGAAATAAAATCAGAAAAATCACTAAATATCTCTACCTATGATAGTGCAATCCCTAAATATATCTACCTATGATTCTGCAATGTATAATATATGTAGACATGTCTATGCCATTCTACCCGGCATGCCCACAGCCAGAGCTCACTCTTGGTACCGAGAAACATAGTGATCCTGTTTTCCTTACCATTGTGCTTCAAGATCAGAATGGTGGGCTCCAAGTCATGTATGATAACCAATGGGCCGATGTTACACCGATTGAACATGGTTTGGTTGTTAATATTGGTGACCTTCTTCAGGTTGGCAACAAAACACAACTTTTTTGTTCTCATTTTTTCACAAATTGTTACTCATCTCAATCTGATTTTGTCACAGATCCTATCAAATGACAAGTTTGTAAGTGCAATTCATAGAGTTGTATCAAAAAATGTAGGACCAAGGATTTCAGTGGCATGCTTCTTCAGCAGAGTTTCTACACCTCCGAAGACGTATGGTCCAATCAAAGAGCTCATATCGGAAGAAAACCCCCCACTTTCTTATTCTGCTGTTTATTTTCAAATGAAGGGATAAATCTCACGAACATACTCCCTCATTATAATGCTTAATATTCACTCCATAAATGATTTTTGGTGTTTTTATGTTATGAAGAGTCCTTATTTATTGGTGATTTAGGTAGAGGCATTAATTATGGGTGAAGGCTAATCATTTTCATATTATTATTTTTTCATTTTACTGAACTCTTTGAAGCATAGAGCCGCCCCTGGGAACAATTAAATATCACAATAATAATATAACTTATTATTTAGTAAAATAGTAGTCCTAAAAATAAGATAGATATTACTACGATAGTATATAAATAATAGTGCATAAAATAAATACTTGAGTCGTGCTGGGCACTGTCCTAAGAAACTATTTCCCCAGGATTAAACAAGTCTTCCCTATTTAAATAGAGGATACAAGAATCAGCAAATTAATTAACATCGGTAAGTTATTAGTGGGGAAATAAAATAACAAAATCAAACTTATTAATTAAAATAAGTATAAAAAGAGTGGTGAAAACGTGGAATTTTTTATCAAACTAAGCCATTATTTAAAGCAATTCACCAAAATAATACATTTTAATTATTTTTTACAAAACTAGTATAAACGTACTTCACAGTAACATTTTAGGGTATATATTTTTTTTTTAAATCAGCTGTTTTCTGACGGCATTAAGTTGAGAAACGTTACTGTGAGTAACGTTTTAAGCTGAAAATGTTAGTCACAGTAACGTTTCTTAAGAATCAAATCACGTAACATCGAATTCAACAAATTTAGAATCGAATCCTGCAAATATAGCTGTAATTTGTAAAACAAATCTATATTGTTATGAATTTTAGAGTAATAATTTGATAAGATAATTTTCTTTATCAGTATACACAAATTATCTCCCAGTAATTGAAGAAATAGCGTTTTAGAGTACAAATTATATATTAATATACCATATCTGTCCCAATTTATGTGACACATTTTGTTTTTCGAGAGTCAAACAATTTAAGTTTGACCGATAATTTGCTAATGGAATCTTCAAATTTTTTAAAATGAAATTTATAAATTTGTAAACTACGTAAAAAGTACTATAAGTCACAATTATTAATAATTCAAATTATTTTTAAAATATATGAAAATTTTGTAGTCAAACATAAACTTATTTGAATCTCGAAATCCGAAATGTGTCACATAAATTGGGATAGAGGAAATATATAATTTGCAGGTAAAACAACAAATCTATATTTTTATGAATTTTAGTGTAATAATTTTATAAGATAATTTTTTTAATCAGTATACACAAATTATCTCCTATTAATCGAAGAAATAACATTTTAGAGTACAAATTATTAGTATATATAATTTGCAGGATTCGATTCTAAATTTGCAGGATTCGATGTCCCATGATTGGATTCTTAAGAAACGTTACTGTGAGTAACGTTTTAGGCGTAAAACGTGACTCACAATAACATTTCTCAACTTAACGCCGTCATCACACGGCAAAATTTTTTAAAAATAAATTATACCCTAAAACGTTACTACGAAATACATTTATACTAATTTTATAAAAATTAAAAAAAACGTATTATTTTATTGAATTACTTTAAATAATGGCTTAATTTGGTCAAAAATTCTCAAAACGTGAGATCATGAAACTAAGGCAAAATGTTATTCTTTTCTGTATATGCTAAAAATAAGAAGAATAGTATTTATAGAGGGTAGAAAGAGATGGAATCACTTGCCACTTGTCCAAACTCTTACATGCAAATTGACATTTGGAAAATGTGTTGTCAAGAGAGGAATACATCTTGCCTTTGTTAATGAACAATATTTACTATCTTTTGAAATACATCACAATTTTCCTTACATGATTTACAGTAACTGATTACATGGAGAAGTTTGTTATTGTCTGTAAAATAATGTTTTATACATGAGCAGTGGATTAGCCAAAAGCATATTTGTTATTCCTGTTTTTATCTTTAAATGGATAGGATCTATATCAAGTTATGTATGTTCAAAATAAATGTAATGTAGTATCATCTGATCATGTTTCCGTTTCTATGTACTTGCTCAAGATCAGAACGAACTTATCTGCTGACCACTCTGGAGCGCAACCATCTTATCAATTCAGATTGAAATGGATTATGATTCATCAGATGACAGAAAGGCTATTGATGAAACAAAGGCTGGTATTAAGGGACTAGTTGATTCTGGAATAGTCGAGATTCCAAAACCTCATGAACTTGGTGAGGAGTTGAATAGGTGCATGTCAACTCTACAGGTTCCGGTCGTGGATCTAAGTGGCCTAGAGGTTGAAGATGGGCGTAAGAAGATTGTTGATGAAATAAGGGAAGCATGTGAGAAATGGGGATTTTTCCAACTGATAAATCATCAAGTGTTTTGGAAGGAATGATCGATGGGACTCGTAAATTTCATGAACAAGATGTTGAAGTGAAGAGAGAGTACTATTCGTCTGATCCAACAGACAGACGAGTTAGATATGAGAGTAATCTTCAGATGTACAAAACAAAAGGAAATACTGCAAACAGGAAAGATTCATTGCACATCTCTTGGCGAGTTTGTTGTCACAATGAACCAGAAGAAATACCACCTGTTTGCAGGTAACTCTGTATTTTCAATTTTATATCTGTCCTGTTTGGGAGGGGGGATTCTGCGCACAATTGTTTGATCTTTATGGGCAATTTATTAACCTCTGATATTTTCCTAATGTCCAGGAAACCATCCCTTGAGTACATAAATCATGTCATAAAACTTGAACACATTCTTCTTGGCTTACTGTCAGAAGCTCTCGGGCTAAATCCAAACCACTTGAAAGCTACCGAATGTGACAAAGGACAAACGTTGGTATGCAATTACTACCCGGCATGCCCACAGCAAGAGCTAACTCTTGGTAAGCATACAGATCCTGTTTTCCTTACCATTCTGCTTCAAGATCAGAATGGTGGGCTCCAAGTCATGTGTGATAACCAATGGGCCGATGTTACACCGATTGAACATGGTTTGCTTGTTAATATCGGTGACCTTCTTCAGGTTTGCAATAAAACACAACTTTTTGTTGTCATTTTTCACAAACTGTTACTCATCTCAAACTGATTTTGTAACAGATCCTCTCAAATGACAAGTTTGTAAGTGCAACTCATAGAGTTGTAGCTAAAAATGCAGGACCAAGGATTTCAGTGGCATGCTTCTTCAATGGAAGTTCTGTATCTCCAAAGATGTTTGGTCCAATCAAAGAGTTCATATCGGAAGAAAATCCCCGGCTATACAAAGACTTTCTAGTAGCTGATTATGTTGCTAAGTTTTTGTCCAAGCCTCTTGATAAGACTGGTCTTGATCTTTTCAGACTGTGAAGAGAGACCGAGCACCACGTCGCCAAGCAGCAGCAAAAACCATCACAAAAGACTATCATCATTCAGACAGACCAATGGCTGAGTTTGTAATAAATCTCAAGAACATACTCTCTTATGCATCCTTCAATTTGTTCCTATAGTAATGTATGCACTATCAGATCAGTTCCATTGGATCTTTCAAGTGATCACTATTCACAGTTGTTGTAATCTATTTTCAGGATACAATTTGAACTTGCAGCCCGCGCAGCCTATCATGGCCTGACAAGTGCCAATATCGACTTGCTTTTACCCATATGAACCTACTTCATAGGATCTCTAATCACATAGATTGAATTACTATCTTTATTGACACTCATATTGGCCTTAACTAGGGGTGTTCAAAACCGAACCGTAACCGATAAGCCAACCGCAAAATTGGCTTATTGATATTGGGTTATTGAATAAACAGTTGGTGAACGGATTATAATTTTAATTGGTGTGGGATGGATTATTCAATTTCTTTATCGGATAAACCGTTAATCCATTAAGAGTTACCATACTTACACTTTTAGCTGAGGTATATTAGCATCATTTAATATTTTTTCATAATATATAATTATATATTATTAGTCCTAAGGTCGTAAAGTCAAAAACTTGAAAACCTATTTACTTTTCTGTTATTAACTATTACATTACTTATAGGAGAATTTTACAAATTAATTTAATTTATATTAGGGAAAAGAAGTCATTATTTTAAGATGCGTTCATGGAACAAAAAAGGGTAGAGGTTAACAGATACACCGTTC
>JAGDQO010002285.1:0-56003 GCA_018342035.1 Solanum appendiculatum | reverse complement strand
GAGAGTGTTTTTGGAGTTTATAAAATGACTAAGTATGGGACATATCCCCTTTTTATAAAAAATGACTCCAACCCGCCTAGAAAATTCGTTCACTGGAATTGGAAATTCTGCACAGACAGGTTTTACGAAAATGGTCATAACTCCCTCATCCTAACTCGGACTAAGGTGAAACCAAGTGCGTTGGAAATCTAACTCAAAGAGCTTTAATTTGATAGGTTGCAGCCCTTCCAGTTCCTTGTGTGCTAATAGATATGCCCCTTTAAAGTTGACCCTCCAAATCGCAATTTTTGCGATTTTCGAATTTTGATACGGTTGCTCTAAAATTCGGGTTAGACCCATTTCCCACTCAATTTGACCCCACAAATAAGAATATGAAGTCGAATTGCCGAAATCATGCACGGATTTTGAGATATATGGAAATTACAATTATAGGTGTTTCCGAAGCACATTTTTGGGCATTTGGGTCGTTTCAATATCTCCCCCTTGGGAACATTCGTCCCCAAATGTTAAAGAAACGTACATGAGAGACACAAACATGGCATTCGGATCACCCACACACTTCCTCAACATAGACACATGAAATACCGGATGAACCAAATCCATCTCGCTAGGCAATCCAACTCATAAGCTACCTTGCCAATTCTCCTCATCACCTTATAAGGACCCACGTATCTTGGGCTCAACTTTCCTTTCTTACCAAAACGAACCACACCCTTCATGGGTGTCACCTTCAAATAAACCCAATCACCAACTCGGAATTCAAGAGCCCTTCTCCTCACATCGGCATAGGACTTTTGGCGACTTTGGGCCATCTTCAACCTTTCTCTAGTCAACCTAACCTTCTCAAGAGCCTCCATAACTAGGTCTGGTCCTAACAAGGCCACCTCACCAACCTCAAACCACCCAACCGGTGATCTACAACGCCTCCCATAGAGAGCCTCAAAAGAAGCCATACCGATGCTAGAATGATAGCTATTGTTATAGGCAAACTCAATCAATGGAAGATGATCATCCCAACTACCCTTAAGTTCCAATACACAAGCCCTAAGCATATCCTCAAGTGTTTGGATAGTCCTTTCGGCTTTTCCATCCGTTTGCGGGTGAAAGGCCGTAGAAAGCTTGACTCTCGTACCTAGACCCCTTTGGAAAGACTTCCAAAAGTGTGAAGTAAATTGAGTACCACGGTCCGATATGATGGATAGAGGAATCCCATGCAACCTTACCAAGTAATGAATATATAACCTTGCATAATCTTCCGCCCCATATGTTGTCTTTACCGGTAGAAAATGAGCCAATTTTGTCATCCTATCAACCACCACCCAAATAGAATCAAAACCTTTTCTAGTCTTGGGTAAACCAACTACAAAATCCATATTAATTTCTTCCCACTTCCAAGTAGGAATCTCTATGTCTTGGGTGAGACCACCCGGCCTTTGATGTTCGGCCTTGACTTGTTGACAATTATGACAACCGGAGACGAATTTGGCAATGTCCTTCTTCATGCCTCTCCACCAATACACATCCCTCAAATCTCTATACATTTTGGTGGAACCGGGGTGGATGGAGTAGGAAGAATTATGAGCCTCCTCAAGAATTTTCTCCCTCAAACCATCAACACAAGGCACACACAACCTACCTTGGTACCTAAGGGCACCATCTCCCCCTTGGGAGAAAACTTCCACCTTGCTCTCTTTCACCAAGGCCTTCAATTCAAACAAGGAAGAATCAAGATCTTGTTTTGCTATCACCTCATCAACCAAGGAAGACCTAGCACCATCAACAACGACCACACCACCATTACTAACCTCTTCCAACCTAACCCCAACCTAGCCAACCGATGTACCTCCCTAGCCATTTCCCTATCACCAATATCAACATGAGCTAGGCTACCCATAGACACCCTACTCAAAGCATCCGCCACCACATTAGCTTTACCGGGATGATAATGCACACTCATATCATAATCTTTAAGAAATTCTAGCCACCTTCTTTGTCTCAAGTGAGATCTTTTTGGTGAAGACATATTGGAGGCTCTTATGATCGGTGAACACATCGACATGTACCCCATACAAATAATGACGCCAAATCTTTAAAGCAAACACCACGCGGGCTAATTCAAGATCATGCGTAGGATAGTTCTTTTCATGCACTTTGAGTTGTCTAGAAGCACTAGGCTATCACCTTACCATTTTGCATTAGGACACAACCCAAGCCAACTCTAGAAGCATTCACAATACACAACAAATCCCTCAATTGTTCTTCAACTCCTTTAAACTCCGCCGGGGCCATACGGTAAGGGGGAATAGAAATGGGTTGAGTATCGGGAGGAGGTCTGTGCAAAATCTATTTCCCTTTCGGGAGGAACACCGGGAAGGTCATGAGGAAAGACATCAAGGAATTCGTTTATGACCGGAACCGACTCTATAAGAATGGTTTTGGACTCCACATCCCTAACCCTCACAAGGTGATAGAGACATCCCTTAGAGATCAACTTACGGGCTTTAATGCAAGAGATGAATCTACCCTTGACTACCACATTTTGGCTTTCCCACTCAAGAATGGGTTCACTTGGGAATTGGAACTTGACCCTACGGGTTCTACAATCAATAGAAGCATAGTATGCATGCAACCAATCCATCCTAAGAACAACATCAAAATCGACCATGTTCAATTCAACAAGATCACAAGGCAATATTTTATGCAAGATGCAAATAGGACAATTTCTATAGACCTTCCTAGCAACAATATATGCACCAAATAGGAGTAGACACCTTATATGACTCACGCAACAAGTCGGGCTCAACATGAAACTTTTTGGCAACAAAAGGGGTGACAAAAGAAAGAGAGGCACCCGGATCAATTAGTGCATATACATCAAAGTCAAAGATTTTCAACATACCGGTAACGACATCGGGGACTTCATCGACCCCTTGCCTCCCCTGCAAAGCATAAAATCGATTGTGCCTTGGGGCACCATCTTGTCGGCCCCCTCTCCCCAAAGGAACCGCATTGGCACCTTGTGGATGGACCTCCTTACCCTTGTTGCGATTTCGGGGACAATCTATTGCCTTGTGCCCCATTTCCCCACAACTGTAGCAAGCACCGGTATTTCTCAAACACGGGCCACCATGGCCCTTACCACACTTCGGACATACATCACTAGAACCCATACCACCAACACCTTGGGCCCTTGGAACTTCATTGGCAAACCCCCTATGGGGCGCATGAGAAGACCCTTGGCCTTGATGAAATCGGCCTCCCCTTTGATTTTGGAACTTGCCCTCAAAACGGGCCCTCTTGGCCTCATGACCCCTCCTCTTCCTCAACTTCTCCTCCTCCATTTGTTCGGCATAGACCATCAAGCGCGACAAGTCCATGTCACTAATCAACATTGCGGACCGGCATTCTTCACTCACTAGGTCGGACACACCCATCACGAATTTATTCATTCTAGACCGTGAGTCGGCAACCAAGTGTGGAGCATATCTTGAAAGTTGGTTAAACTTGAGGGCATACTCCGTCACACTCATAGATCCTTGTTTTAAATTCATGAACTCCACCAATTTGGCTTCCCTAAGCTCTAGAGGAAAGAATCGATTAAGGAAAGCCGTTTTGAACTCTTCCAAAGGCACCACATAGTTTGCCCCCTTCTCTCTCTTCCATTGGTTGTACCATATTTGGGCCACTCCTTTTAGTTGGTAGGCCGCCAACTCCGCCTTATTTTCTGAACTCACGCCCATGATAGCTAATATCTTGTGGATTTCATCAATGAACTCTTGAGGGTCTTCATCTAACTTAGACCCATAGAATTCTGGGGGATTCATCCGCACGAAGTCTCTCACCCTAGATGCCGGGGTAGGAGCCTGAGGGGCTTAGGTCCCGTGGTTGGCTTGATTAGCCATAGCTTGTGCAAATAAAGTAAGGGCATCCCGAAGATCCCCATTGGTCGGTTGTTCCTCGGGTGCGCGGGCTCGTCTTCCTCTTGTATTAGGCATGATCTAACATAACAAAGAACAACCGTTAGGGAAGAACTTAATTCAACTCTACAGCACGACTTAGAACTTGGAGAAGGGAAACATTTTCTAAAACGTCTCATAGCCTCCTACTCATAGTTGTGGTGCACAACACAACCATGAATCGGACTCTAATCAACGCGGTGTGTTGGACTCCGAGGATCATTCAACCTAGTGCTCTGATACCAAGTTTGTCACGACCCAAGCCTAGGGCCTAGATGTGACCGGCGAATGGGGAACCCGAAGGAACCCCAAACAAGCCTCATAGTGTATCATTACACATCCTTGGTCGCAGAAGCAATTAAATGACCATAAGCGATAAGCATAGTCAAGGGGAAATCGGGACTAAGGGAGCAAGAAGAAAAAAAAGAAATGATACATAAATACCATAGATGAGTCAAGCTCAAGCATAAAACACAACTTGTCCAACACCACCTCTAAACATGAGTACTTAGCGGGGCCAAGACAAACTACCGGGCTCACCCTCATAGTCAAAACATAACTAAAAAGGAAAAGTTTTATACATAACAAAAGATCATGAGCAACGTCCCCGAAATGGAGGACTCACCAATAACCACTATAGAAACTCGCACTAGCCACGCGGAGGAGGATGGTCAAGCGGTGCTCCGGTCCCTACATGGTGACATCATGTAGGCATAGAGTATGCGTTAGTACATTTGAATGTACTAAGTATATGGGATGCAATGCAATGCTACATTAGATGGACATCATAGAAAAAAATGCGTAATCATACCCAATAGATAGCATATTAACGAAATGATATGTATAATGTTGCTTACATAAAAATCATATTTAGTGGGACGTAGTACATGTGTGGCGAGTGACCATCAATATAGTATTTCCAAGGCCTACCACCCCCTTGGAGAGGCGAAAGAGGTACAAACCCCTCAATATGGTTACACGGGCCTACCACCCCCCGTGCTAGGGACCAAAGTACAAACCCCTCGATATGGTTACACGGGCCTACCACCCCCCGTGCTAGGGACCAAGGTACAAACCCCTCGATACGGTTATACGGGCCTACTACCCCCCGTACTAGGCATGGTCGACTCACAACACTTATTTAGAGAAAATCATATACATGTGTCCATTTCATCATCTTTTCAGTAATTACATAACCATCCGTCTCATAGGACGTACCTTGGACCTTCCCTTTCCTAAGAATTCTATAATGGGCATTTTATCAAACACAAGGTGGGCAATTGTTCATGTAAATGAAATCATGTATTTCAAGAATACTAAGTCCAACCAATTCCAAAATCCATATAAATCAGCCCACCAACAACATACATATATATATCAACCTTCATAATTTGATCATGGAAGCATGTAAACCATAAACATCACATAATAATTCCATTTCATGATAATATGCAAAATGGACCATAATAGGGTGTGTAGTAGTAATTCCATAATTCAAGAGTTCATAAATAATCATAAGGACCCATAAACTTGAAGTAGAAATAGAGGATAAATGGTTGGACTTGTGGAAAGGAAGGTTTCCACAATCAAACCCACATACCTCAACTTTGGAGAATCCTTGATGAAGATTGGAATGGAGAATCGAAGCTTGAGATTGAGTCTTGAATCCGGAATTAGAGCTTGAGATGTTTGAATTTGGTTGAAGATCTTGGTGGAATTTTTGGAGAGGGCTTAGAGAGTGTTTTTGGAGTTTAGAAAATGACTAAATATGGGACATATCCCCCTTTTATAAAAAAAGACTCCAACCCGCCTAGAAAATTCGCTCACTGGAATTGGAAATTCTGCACTGACAGGTTTTACGAAAATGGTCATAACTCCCTCATCCTAACGCGGAATAAGGTGAAACCAAGTGCGTTGGAAAGCTAACTCAAAGAGCTTTAATTTGATAGGTTGCAGCCCTTCCAGTTCCTTGTGTGCTAAGAGATATGCCCCTTTAAAGTTGACCCTCCAAATCGCAATTTTTGCGATTTTCGAATTTTGATACGGTTGCTCTAAAATTCGGGTTAGACCCATTTCCCACTCAATTTGACCCCACGAATAAGAATATGAAGTCGAATTTCCGAAATCATGCACGGATTTTGAGATATATGGAAATTACAATTATAGGTGTTTCCGAAGCACATTTTTGGGCATTTGGGTCGTTTCACCTGGATCCCTACAACCAAAGCAAGACCTCAGCACGGATAACTGCTGCTGCGAACCAGATGAGCTACCATGGCCACCATAGTTAGAACCATAAGATCCTCGGGCTAACTTCCAACACTCAGCTGCTGGCATAGATGCATAAACCGGTCCACAACACTAAAAGGAACCAATACCTCGATGAGAACCCTTGCCTCCAGATGAGACACCAGAAAATTGACCAGAAGAACGAGCCCTCTTAGGCTCTCTAAACTCCTCTAAAAGCATCAACTCCACCTGTTTGGCAGTGCTCACAATGGACTGTAAGGAAGCCCCCTGCCTCATCAGGAATAATAGTCATAGCATGCCTAGAAAGCTCACAGAAACAGGCCTCATACTCAGTCACAGACATATTGCCATATTTCAAGTCCTTAAAACTCAATCGACTCTCCTCCCTCATACTCCAAGGTATGAAGCAGTCCTAGAAAGCACTAGAGAACACATCCCACTCAATCAGAGGAGACCCAACTTGTCTAGATCTTCCAAAAATCCTTCACCACTCTCTGGCGCATCCACGCAGTTTAAGAGCAACAAAATGAACACCTCGAGCATCCACCATACCTACTGCCTCAAGCATCTCATGGCACAAGGTCAAAAACTCATGAGCATCCTTGCTCTTACCACCCTGAAATTGGGGTGGTTTCATCTTCTGAAACCTCTCATAGCACTGCTACTCAGCTATTGTCAGAATAACATCAGGGGCGATCAGAACACCCACCACCGGTGCCGGTACCACTGGTGGCTGACCCACCTGATCCTAAATACTCGGAGTTTGTTGTTGACCTGGAGTCTGCGCTTCTAATCCAGTCTGAGAACCATATGATGTGCCTATAGCACCACTCTGAGAAAAGTTCTCCATCACATTAAGCATCCTCATCAAAGTCTCATGAAACATAGAAGCTCCCAACTCAGGAGGAACCGGTCCTTAGCAACCTCAACCTATGGCTCAGGAGAAGCCTCTCTATCTCTGCCTCTACCTAGTGCCGCTCCACGGGCACAACCTCTAGCCGGTGCTACTCCATAAGCATGACCTCTAGTCGGTGCTACTATACAAGCACGACCTCTAGATCAGGCCCTACTCCTAGCTGGGGTCTCAGCAACTGCCTCAGGGATTGCCTCCCCTCTTCCACTGGAATCAGAAGCACTAGTCCTCGGCATATGCCAAAACAACATAAGGTAACTCAGCACAACGAAGACAACCACGCACGATAAGGAAGAATAAAATAAAGAAAGTTTCCTCACAGTATTCATAGCCTCTCGAAGATAAGTACAGACGTCTCCGTACCAATCCTCAAGACTCTACTTAAACTTGGCTTGTACACACGTGAGACCTGTGAACCTGGGGCTCTGATACCTTTTGTCACAACCCAAAAATGAACGTGATGGCACTTGTCTTTTTCCACCAAGACAAGTCAGTTTCAACCCAACGAAGACGAAAGAAAAGCGGAAATAATTAAAGCAAGAACAAGACAAAGGCGGAAAACTTACCCCAAAACTTGGTTGACACGTGTACAAACCTTTAAAGTAATTACAGAATTTGAAATATTAATACAAGTCTCAATCTTTGTTTCTCAAGTAGAACAAAGCTTAAAAAAAAAAAAAAAAAGAGCCCGCCAAAGTGACAAGCAGCTACCTCTTCAATCCTTAACAAGCCTCAAAAATCAGGAGAAAGAGATCACACAAGTCCGGGCTCAGAACCTACACAAGTGTAGAAGCAAGGAGTGACTACCACCAACACGGTACCCCGCAAGCAACCTAATAAACTAGGCAACCTAGCTAAATCGAATACTCCTTTCCATCCCAACCGAACCTCCAAAAACTACAACCTGCACATAAATTAGCCCAAACTGGCAGTTCTACAATAAACAAGTTTCAAGGCTCAAGATCAAGATCAACAGTCACATTTCAACAATCAATAGACATCAAGTCATTTACTCTCAAGCACAAGGCATTTCAATTCACAAATAGTAACATGTTCAACTCATATATCAAACAAACCAATCAAAACACATTGAATAGCTCAATCATAAGCATCAAATAATTCAAGTGTATGAATCAAGTAGATTGATCACAAGTCAACATTGGCCGAAAACATTTTCCTTCAGCACAATGTCAATAGCCAGAACCATTACCCTTCGACTTTCACATTAATTCACTTGTCAGAATTATTTCCCTTCGCCATTTATATCACAAGCCGGAACCAATTCCCTTCGGTTTTTATCACAAATATAGCACTTGCCGACAAAGACCTTAGCATCATAACACTTGTCGGTAAAGACCTCGACATCATAACACTTGCCGGCAAAGACCTCGGCATCGTAACACATGCCGGTAAAGACCTCGGCATGATAACAATTGCTGGTAAAGACCTCGGCATCATAAATCATCACATGTATTATCACGGTATTCAATATCAATGCACACAAGCAATATCACACCATACGGAAAAGACAACAATTCATATCACACAAGTCTAATTTCTTGCATTCAAGCAATTCACCAACCAAATCAAATAGGGTCGCAAAAAGGCAATTCACAATTTAGCATGATCATTAAGAAGTCTTTTTATTTTCCCCCTTTTTGTTGATTTACATTAATTAAGTGGAACAAAATAATCCTTCACCTCATTTTCGATTACTTCCAATACAAAGACAATGAAGAGAAATAAACAATTCAAAAAAATTGCAAAGTTCAAGAGATCACTTGTGTAACACCCCAGTTTTTTTTGAAAAGAAAGAAAATGCAGTTTTAAAATTTTTCTGGTGCCAGTGACGACGGAGGCCATCTACGGACCGTAGGTGGAGTGACGGGCCGTAGATGGTAACCGTCGATGACCCTGCCAGCTTTATAAATTTTGAGTTTCTGAACCTTGACCTACGGAATAGTAGGACGGTTTGTAGTTCAGTTGACGGGCCGTAGATAGGTTCTGTAGATGCCTTCCAGACTTAGCCAAATTTTCAGTCCCAAACGAACTTTCTGAATCGATTGACGGAAGAGCAGGACGGTCAGTCAGTGGATGTACGGACCGTAAGTCATGTCCGTCGATTGGCCCCGACAGTTTATTTAAGGGCTTTTTGGACTTTTTCCCTAAATGTTTATTCCATATACTAGACTATTTTGCCCCTTAACCTTGGCCCTATTTATAATTTCTAAGCCCTAACCCCTTCATTTTCCAACTCTCATCTCCCATAATATTTCTCTCTTTAGAAGAACAAGAAGGAGAAGAAGAGAGCTAGGGTTCTCATCAAGGTCATCAATCCCCTTTTATTTCAAGGCATTGGCATTGAGATATGAAAGTATTTACCATTTGGAGTCTTTCCTCCAATGGGTCCTCTTTTCCTTAAGGTTTTCAAGGCATAGTCTTGCCCAAGAGAGTTAGGGTTTGACAAATTCTTATGGGTTCTTCGTTATGCTCTCCATTGTTGATGTTATGGTTGATAGTGCACGATCTAGCGTGGTAAAGTAAGCTAGTGCACGGTTTAGCGTGGTTTACATGCAACTTGATGAATCCCATGAGCTTATGCTAAGTATCCCCTAATTTATGATTATGTTTATGATTGTGGGTTGATTGAGAAAAGATGAATTGCATGAACTCTTTATGAAGTGAGTTAAGGATTATGATTATCAAGCTATGCATTCCATGTAAGACTATGAATGATGAAAAGAGGATATTTTATGAAAAGATGCATGTTGAATCAAAATCTATGATTTTTCTCTATTATGTGGGTTCCCTCAATTATGACTAAATTGCCTTGATTTATGGCTTTCTAAGTGTTTGCTTGCATTGAATTTCATGTTTGAGGAAGAATCTTACGAACCCATGATTTATGAGTTAAGAGCATGATGAGCTATATAAATATAAAGCTTGTGAACTCAGGCATGTTTTATGAAGTTTATGATATGTTAGTGCATTTTGTTGAGTTGTGAAAGGGTTTCTCATGTAATGCTCAACCTATGAGTGTGAAAGGTTTTCTCACACGTAATGATTCATAACTTGTTGAAAGGTTTGCTCAACTAAACTTGAATCCATGATTAATGAACTATTCTATAAAGGGACAAGAGGCGATTACCCATGTTCCCTAATGTAGACAAGAGGCGATTACCCATGTCTACTAATGATGAAATCATGACTAATAGAAGAACAAGTGGCGATTACCCATGTTCTTAAGGAGCTATTCTATGAAGGGACAAGAGGCGATTACCCATGTTCCCTAATGTAGACAAGAGGCGATTACCCATGTCTACCTAAGATAAAATGAACTATAATAATTCCGTGGGAAATATGCTTAGTACCAAGTGGACAAGTGGTGATTACCCATGTCCCATAACCTATGTGCCACCATAGGGTGATGGTCTTTGATAGACACGATCTGAGCAGTTCATGGTCTTACCTTGGCAAGTAGGACACCCCTTGTCGGTGTGGGGTAGACACCGGATTCCATGTTGATAGCTCACATGGTCTTATATGTCGGTTAAGGCTATTTCCCCACAAGTTAATGAACAAGTGTTCTCATGATGATGGTTTAAAGTAAAATAAAGGAAAGATGAATAGCTTGTCTTGGCCATGTTTTATGCTTCATGTTTCTTATGTTCTATCATGTTTTAGCTTGGCCATTACATGTCATGATTATATGTCTTTCTAGCATGGTTTATATGCCCTTTTATGCATTGCTATCATACTTGGTACTTGATTGTACTAACGCATACTTTTGCCTACATTGATTATATTGATGTAAGACTTGGCGGTTCTTCTCATTCCACTCGTGGCTAGTCAGTTCCAGTGATAGTGAAGACTTGGTGAGGCCTCCTATGTCCGAGGACCTAACCTTGTTACTCTTTCATGCTTTCCGTTATGCTTTTGGATATTGTACTGGGCTACGTCCCAAACCTTCATTTCTATTCTCTTATGTTAGATGGCTTGAGACATAAGTTGTAGACTTCCGCTGTTTTGTTATATAATGCTCTTTTTAATTCTTTTCTCTATTATCTTGTATGTTATGTATGCTAAGGGCTTGTGTGAGGCCTCTCGGGGTCTTGTACGCCATATTACATCTAAGGGCTACCTCGGGTCGTGACAACTTGCCTCAATTCAATCAATTACTCACTCCAAGAGTTGAGTCTTCCCTTTCTGAGTCACTTTCACAGTCACACAATCTATCATAACCAAGTATTCATAATCATCTACCAGAAATCACAATACTCATACCAATACACTTGAAAATTGGGTCAATCAACACAAACCCCAATTTTTTAAAAAAGGTTTGAATCCAGAAATTAATACTTGAAAACATTACTCAAGGCTTTAGAAACTCGTATGAGAAAACCATTTCAAAAAAAGGATTAAAACCACTTCAAAATCACCATTTTAGTTTAGGAACTTGAGTTCATGAAAACCTTCACATTCACCAATCAAAATCTAATATTTTGATGTTAAAACTCATAATTAATCAATGAAAAATGAAGGATTAAGATCAAGAAGGCTTACCCAAATGATCTAGCATAGAAAATCCCTTCAAAAATAGTCACCAAGGTTTTCCAAGCTCAAAAATGGTGAAAATGGGGCTTAAACCCCAAAATTGCTGGTTTAAACCCTCTCTGATATCGCAAAAGCGATCAGGGGTTCGCTTAAGTGACCAGAGCTTCGCATAAGCGAAGGTCACTTAAGCGGTGGTCTCCTCGCAAATGCGAAGGTGAACAGGGGTTGACCTTCCGCAAAAGCAACCCCAACCTTGCTGAAGCGAACTCTCTCTCGCAAAAGCGGAGTGCACCAGAACTCAGGCATCATAAAAATTAGCCAACTCTTATACATCGAATCGACCCTCGAGATTCGTTTGGAACTCCATACACACAAATCAAATATGAAAATCAATTAAACTCGACGTTCCAGACTCAATTGAACCATCAAAACACGAATCCAAGGTCTCCTCAACCCGGTATCCGTGAAAACCACAAAAAACTAACTCAAAGCCTAAAAAGGCCAAATCAAGCTCGGGACCTCACAAAAATAAACTAAGGCCACTCTTAGGCCTAAAATCATCCCCCGAATCCAACAGAACTCTCAAAATTCTGATCCGAGTATCCAAACTTCGAATGTTGACCAAAGTCAACCCAAAGGTAAAATTTCACAATTTCACAACTTATGACCTCAAATCCATAAAAAGACTCAGAAACAGAAACTGACAAATCTCACTGATTAGATTCCACATTCCGGAACTAATGGAATCGACCGAATTCTATTTCAATACTCGAAACTCTAAAAGACTCCGAAAACCACTTCAAAGCAACTTAAGACTTTCAAACTCAAAATTACCAAAATCTCAATTTCAACTCAAAGTTTTGGACCAACTTCCAAAACTCAATCACGAAACAACTCAGGGGTCGAAATCGAGAGGAAAAAATGGTAATTTCAAAAAATTACAAAAAACGACCAATCGGGCCATTACAGCGGGGTTTGCTTAAGCGAACACTTGATCACTTTTGTGACATCAGAGAGGGTTTTGGCCGGCAATTTCGGGGTTTAAGCGCCATTTCACCATTTTTGAGCTTGGGGAAACCTTGGTGGTGATTTTTGAAGGGATTTTCTGTGCTATATCATTTGGGTAAGCCTTCTTGATCCTAAACCTTTATTTTCCATTGATAAATTATGGGTTTTAATAAAAAAATATGAGATTTTGATTGGTGAATGTGAAGTTTTTTCATGAACTCAAGTTCCCAAACTAAAATGGTGATTTTGAAGTGGTTTAAATCCCTTTTTCAAAATGATTTTCTCAAATGAGTTCCTTAAGCCTTGAGTAATATTTTCAAGTATTAATTGCCGAATTCGAACCTTCTTTTTCAAATTGGGATTTGTGTTGATTGACCCACTTTTTAAGAGTATTGGTGTGGTATTATGATTTCTGGCAGATGATTGTGAATAGTTGATTATTATAGATTGTGTGGCTTCGGAAGTGACTCGGAAGGGGAAGACTCCACTCTTGGAGTGATTAACAGATTGATTTGAGGCAAGTGATCTCTTAAACTTTGCAATTTGGTTGAATTGTTAATTTCTCTTCATTGCCTATGTGTTGGGAGTAATCAGGAATGAGGTGAATGGTTATTTTGTTCCACTTGTTTAATGTTAACCAACAAAAAGGGGAAAAATGAAAAGGCTTCTTGATGATCAGTTCAATTCTGAATTGCCTTGTTGTGACCCTATTTGATTGGTTGGTGAATTGATTGAATGCATGAAAGTGGACTTGTGTGATATGAATTGTTGTCTCTTCATGTGGTGTTATATTGCTTGTGTGCATTGATTGATGAACACCGTGATGAGACACTTGATAAAAGACGACGGGAAATGATTCCGGCTAGTGACATAAATGTCGAAGAAAATGGTTCCGGCAAGTGCTAATTTTTTATAAAAGTTGAAGGGAAATGGTTCCGGCTAGTGATATAAATGCCGAAAGGAAATGGTTCCAGCAAGTGCTATTTTTTTATGAAAGCCGAAGAGAAATGGTTCGGGCTAGTGATCTAAATGTCGAATGGAAATGGTTCCGGCAAGTGAAATAATGTGAAAGCCGAAGGAAAATGGTTCCGGCTAGTGACATTGTGCCGAAGGGAAATGGTTCTGGACAATGTTGAACTGATCAATCTACTTGATGCATAAACTTGACTTATTTGATGCATATGATTGAGCTATTCGATGTGTTTTGATCGGTTTATTTGATATATGAGTTGAACATGTTGCTATTTGTGAATTGAGATGCCTTGTGCTTGAGAGTAAATTATTTGATACTTATCGGTTGTTGAATTGTGACATTTGGCCTATGATCTTGAGCCTTGAGACTTTTGTATTGTAGAACTTCTAGGTTGGGATGATTTCTGTGCATGTTGTAGTTTGTGGAGGTTCGATTGGGATGGAAAGGAGTATTCGATTTAGCTAGGTTACCTAGTTTTGCTTGTTGGGTACCGAGTTGGTGGTACTCACTCGTTGCTTCTACACTTATTTAGGTTCCAAGCCCGGACCTGTGTGATCTTCTTCTTCTCCTTTTTTCGAGGCTTGTCAAGGACTTGAAGAGGTAGCTGCTTGTCACTTCGGTGGGCCCTCTTTTTCCTTTTATTATGCATTGTGCTATTTGAGAAGCAAATACATTGAGACTTGTATTTATCTTTCGAATTCTGTATTTATTTTAGTGACTTGTACACGTAACAACCGGATTTAGGGGTGTTGTTTAGATTGAATAAGTTTTTCGCCTTTGTCGTGTTCTTGCTTTATATGTTTTCGCTTTCTTTCGTTTTCGTTGGTTTGAGGCTGACTTATCTTGGTGGGAATAGACAAGTATTATCACGTCTATTTTTGAGTCGTGACAATAAATGGTCTAGAGCTTACATGTGTTACAAGGTATAATAGAGGAATTAAGAATAAAATAAAGTTACTAACAAATGTCAACAACGGACAAAAGAAGATGTTGCCCGTTCTCAGCAACGTTTATTTCCACTAAAATAATGAACAATTAAGCCCAAGATGAAATGCACGTAAAGAGAGGATAGTATTTAAAATTTAATTTCAAAATGTCTTGTATTTACTCTTTTTATTTTCTTTCCTTTTGATTTGATTTTAAATTTAATTTCAAATGTCTTGTTTTTAAAATAAGTTCATTTTGCACGGATATCAAAATAAGTGAAGAAAATCAAATAAAATATAAAAAAATTAAAACGTTAATTATTTTTTAACGTTTAAAAACATAAAAACTTAAAAATAAGAAAAAAACGTCATAACTTTTTAATTATTTTTAAAAAAAATACACATAATTTTTCAAAAATAATTAAAAGTGAAAATATAAGAAATTAATGAAAGAAAAAAATAAAATTTTAAATTGAGAAAGAAAAATAAATATTTTACAAAGAAAGAAATGAAAATAATTAAATATATATAAGTTTAAATATCAATAATTATGTGTACTAACTAATTATAAAGTTATCAATTAAAAAAGGACATATGTCCAATTTGTTCACCCATCACATGCTTTCAAGAGAGTGTGCACACTCTCTGTGCCACATCAGCCTTTATGATGTATTTATTCCATTTTAAATTAGTTTAGGGTGTAATAGGACCGTAGTTAAGTTTAGGTGTGTCTCTAAGATTTCGGTCATAATCTAGGGGGGTACTTGTGCATTTTCCCGTTTTTCTTATGAAATCAAGACATGCTATGCAAAGAAAAACAGAAAATATTAGTACTGAATTTAAATAATAACATAGTTATATATGATTTTTTTTTCTCATCAAATACCCCCATACTTGAATATTTGCTTGTCCTCAAGCAGTGCGAGATAAGATTATCCTGGCAAAAATATATAGATGAATCGACTAGGAAGACCCTTCGAGTTCAACAACTTTTAACCTTACTCATATTTACTAATTGAAACTCGAAATAATAATACTTTCTAGTCCCACTGTATCTTACCAAATGGAGAGAGATGTTCATATATCACATAATATTTCTATTATATAGAAATGTGATGAGGAGGACGACCAAGGGTAATTTCGTCAATTTACCAAAAGTCTCAGCGTAAAGCAGTTGTACATAATGCAGTGGTAGTTCTTGAACTTCCCAACAAAAAAAAACCAGGCAAGTTGCTAGGCCACATGTAAATCCTCACTTTGGGAAGTCTAGAAGAATCATTTGTTTCATATACAAAGTGGAGCCCATCTCTGGCAAAAAGTAGAGTAGCATTCAAAACCAATCTTTTTATTTTTTATTTTTTTATTTTTTTTATTTTTTGATCTTTCCTAAAATTAGAATAAGGTTAATCTAATTGATGTATTTTGCTAAAGAAATTAATATGGTAAAAAATAAATTAGTATTAAATTAAAATTAAATAATAAATAAAAATATTTTAATTGAATAGTTTTTAAAGATTGTAAAAAAAAACAGCATGATAAATAAAATGGACAAATGAAGTAATTGAATTAAGTAAACTAAGAATGCTCACTAAATTTTGAAATAGTAATTCTTCAAATATAATTTTAAAATCCTCCTAATCAAAATGAAAAAAAAGTATTCTTTGAGTCCCATTTACAAACACTGACAATAGAATTTTTTTTCCTTTAAGATTAATCAAATAAAATTTTTAATTATTATAGTATATTACTTATTTTATTTTTCAAGTTATCAAGTAGCGCTTAATATTATTATATTTTTGTCTCTAATAAGATAATAAGAATCGAAAAACACAAATTAATACAATAATCATGTTTTGATCATATAACTTTTTGGTAATCAGAAAAGTAAATTAATTAAAGTTGATTAATATCTAGGAAAAAGTTAACAATAACAAATGCATAATTATAATATAGAAAATTGCATAATTTGAAACTATATGTAATCTTTTCATTAAATTAATACAAATAATAAAACAATGCATATTAACTATATATTCATTTTACCAAGAAAAGTGAATAAATATTGTATCATGGTAAAAAATTTCTATTATCCATTAAAATAAACTATCCATAAAACTTCATATAATTTAATATTAGGAAAAAATTTACCAATGACTTTTTTCACTTAAAATATTGAGAAACAAGAATTTAAATCATCCGAAATAAGGGTATTCGTGAGAATGATCCACAGTAAAATTGATTTAAATTTAGGAAAAGGTACACAAATAGACCTTAAAACTAAATTAATTACCTGAAAATTCCCCAACCCAAACTAATTTCCTAAATGGTCAATCGGACAAAACTAATTACCACTTATGCCCCTTTTATTTTGAAGTTAACTTTTGTTAATATTTTTAAATTCTCTTTATTTGAGATAAAATATTCATTCATCAGGTATATAAATTACTTTAGAAAAAATTCTCTGCTTACTATACTAAATTGTTCTCCTAATTTTAATGAATATAAAGACAAGACATAAAGTTATAACTTTTTTTTCATCCTTTTATCACTTTGTAAAGAATGAGATAATTTATTCTAATTTTCATCAAGTATGTCATTATTTTTGTTTGTTAAACACCTATGAAACAAATTTTAAGTGTATTCAAAATTAATCTATAGATGGGTCATTAGACTTTATTGCTTCATATAGTTTATGAAAATTGTTAATATATTGACACTCATAATTTTAATCTATTCTCTTGAATAATTTTTAAATAAAATAAAAAAGAATATCATTAATTTAATTATTTAATTCGAATATGTATGTTTGACATGATGTTAAATAATCACTCCAGCATATGATGTTTTATTGTTCTTTCCTATCATGTTTATTTGAAAATATCATAATATTTTTTTTCAAAAACTAATTAAATTTCTATTATAAATATACATAAGATTGTAATATTGGGCCCGTATATGGGCCTTTCATTATATAGTATTGATAGAACAAAGATTATATGTAGAGAAAAATCACTAACTCTCTGCAAAGAAGTATCTCTTGTTATCGAAAATAGTCATAAGCTTGACTATTATGTGGTTCTCCACTAATGTTGGAGTCTTTGAATTGAGATCATGTAGGACTTTTTATGGTTGTAATGTAGGCTCTGTGACAGGTAGGATGTCTATGGAGTGACTCAAATTCCCTTTAGGCACTACATTTCACTTTTGTATTCAAACACAATTGCCTTCCATTTCCTTTAAAAGCTTTATGTTTCAAACTTCTCTATTTATTTATTTATTTATTTTGTAACGTCAACCATTTTTTCTTTTCTTATAACCATCATGTCGTTGTCTCGAAGGATCAACAATCTTGTTTTTTTTTGCGTTTAATTTGATTATCAAAGTACTTAAAGGGAAGTAAGCTGAAAATAATAATAATTTGCAATAGCAAGAATGGTTAAGGTTTAAAGTTTTATGATGAGAAGAAAAAAAATAAGGAATATTCATTTCGGCTCGATGGGGATAACTAGGGATAGAAATTGTCAAGGTAGGTCAATTTAGATCATTTGTTTAACAAGGATAAACAAGGAAGGCCTACTTTTATTTATCAACTCAAAATCTACCTAAAATTTCGCCTCAAATTAAACCACATTCAAGGCAAGTTCTAGATTTTCAAATAAACATGAGAACTAGGTAATATATACTAACCACAAAATACACTTGGGACTAGTGAATATTTTAATTTCGATAACCAATAACTAAGTATGAGTTTAGAAAGGTTGTTATAAAACTCATGAATCATACTTAGTAAACTCATTTTCTTTCAAGTCTCATGATTTTCAAGGAAAGCTAAGTTTAGTCAATTTATTTAAAAATAAAGTAACTCAAAGTCCTAAAAAAATGTTCAATTAAAAAATATTATGACCATGGCAAAGAATCGAACCAAGAAATCCATGGAAGTACATGCAAGCTTACATATATATATATATATATATATATATATATATATATATAGTGTTAGTGTGTCATTTTAATAATTTAAGAATATGCATTTTTTGCATAGCCACTGTGTCCGTTAGTGTCAGTTTCTTACATATTGTTTTAAGTGACATATGTGGCATTACTATCCTCTCTTTATGTGCATTTCATAATTTAAGAATATGCATTTTTTGCATAGCCACTGTGTCCGTTAGTGTCAGTTTCTTACATATTGTTTTAAGTGACATATGTGGCATTACTATCCTCTCTTTATGTGCATTCCATCTTGGGCTTAATTATTTTAGTGGAAATAAACGTTGCTGAGTACGTTGGTGGACTGGTCATGGGGCAGCATCTTCTTTTGTCCGTTGTTGACATTTGTTAGTAACTTTATTTTATTCTTAATTCCTCTATTATACCTTGTAACACATGTAAACTCTAGACCATTTATTGTCACGACTCAAAAATAGACGTGATAATACTTGTCTATTCCCACCAAGATAAGTCAGCCTCAAACCAACGAAAACGAAAGAAAGCGAAAACAAATAAAGCAAGAACAAGACAAAGGCGGAAAACTTATTCAATCTAAACAACACCCCTAAATCCGGTTGTTACGTGTACAAGTCACTAAAATAAATACAGAATTCGAAAAATAAATACAAGTCTCAATGTATTTGCTTCTCAAATAGCACAATGCATAATAAAAGGAAAAAGAGGGCCCACCGAAGTGACAAGCAGCTACCTCTTCAAGTCCTTGACAAGCCTCGAAAAAAGGAGAAGAAGAAGATCACACAGGTCCGGGCTTGGAACCTAAATAAGTGTAGAAGCAACGAGTGAGTACCACCAACTCGGTACCCAACAAGCAAAACTAGGTAACCTAGCTAAATCGAATACTCCTTTCCATCCCAATCGAACCTCCACAAACTACAACATGCACAGAAATCATCCCAACCTAGAAGTTCTACAATACAAAAGTCTCAAGGCTCAAGATCATAGGCCAAATGTCACAATTCAACAACCGATAAGTATCAAATAATTTACTCTCAAGCACAAGGCATCTCAATTCACAAATAGCAACATGTTCAACTCATATATCAAATAAACCGATCAAAACACATCGAATAGCTCAATCATATGCATCAAATAAGTCAAGTTTATGCATCAAGTAGATTGATCACAAGTTCAACATTGTCCAGAACCATTTCCCTTCGGCACAATGTCACTAGCCGGAACCATTTTCCTTCGGCTTTCACATTATTTCACTTGCCGGAACCATTTCCATTCGACATTTAGATCACTAGCCCGAACCATTTCTCTTCGGCTTTCATAAAAAAATAGCACTTGTTGGAACCATTTCCTTTCGGCATTTATATCACTAGCCGGAACCATTTCCCTTCAACTTTTATAAAAAATTAGCACTTGCCGGAACCATTTTCTTCGACATTTATGTCACTAGCCGGAATCATTTCCCGTCGTCTTTTATCAAGTGTCTCATCACGGTGTTCATCAATCAATGCACACAAGCAATATAACACCACATGAAGAGACAACAATTCATATCACACAAGTCCACTTTCATGCATTCAATCAATTCACCAACCAATCAAATAGGGTCACAACAAGGCAATTCACAATTGAACTGATAATCAAGAAGCCTTTTCATTTTTCCCCTTTTTGTTGGTTAACATTAATCAAGTGGAACAAAATAACCATTCACCTCATTCTTGATTACTCCCAACACATAGGCAATGAAGAGAAATTAATAATTCAACCAAATTGCAAAGTTTAAGAGATCACTTGCCTCAAATCAATCTGTTAATCACTCCAAGAGTGGAGTCTTCCCCTTCCGAGTCACTTCCGAAGCCACACAATCTATAATAATAAACTATTCACAATCATCTGCCAGAAATCATAATACCACACCAATACTCTTGAAAAGTGGGTCAATCAACACAAATCCCAATTTGAAAAATAAGGTTCGAATTCGGCAATTAATACTTGAAAATATTATTCAAGGCTTTAGGAACTCTTTTGAGAAAATCATTTTGAAAAAGGGATTTAAACCACTTCAAAATCACCATTTTAGTTTAGGAACTTGAGTTCATGAAAAAACTCCACATTCACCAATCAAAATCTCATATTTTTATATTAAAACCCATAATTTATCAATGGAAAATAAAGGTTTAGGATCAAGAAGGCTTACCCAAATGATATAGCATAGAAAATCCCTTCAAAAATCACCACCAAGGTTTCCCCAAGCTCAAAAATGGTGAAATGGCGCTTAAACCCCGAAATTGCCGGCCAAAACCCTCTCTAATGTCACAAAGTGTCCAAGTGTTCGCTTAAGCAAACCCCGCTGTAATGACCAGGTTGGTCGTTTTTTGTAATTTTTTGAAATTACCATTTTTTCCTCCTTTGGTTCAAAACTTTGAGTTAAAATTGAGATTTTGGTAATTTTGAGTTTGAAAGACTTAAGTTGCTTAAAAGTGGTTTTCGGAGTCTTTTAGAGTTTCGAGTATTGGAATAGAATTTCGTCGATTCCATTAGTTCCGGAATGTGGAATCTAATTTGTGAGATTTGTCAGTTTTTGGTTCCGAGTCTTTTTAAGGATTTGAGGTCATAAATTGTGAAATTGTGAAATTGTGAAATTTTAGCCTTTGGGTTGACTTTGGTCAACATTCGAAGTTTGGATGCTCGCATCAGAATTCTGAGAGTTCCGTTAGATTCGGAGGATGATTTTAGGCCTAGGAGTGGCCTTGGTTTATTTTTGTGAGGTCCCGAGCTTGATTTAGCCTTTTTAGGCGTTGAGTTAGTTTCTTGAGGTTTTCACGGATATCGGGTCGAGGAGACCTTGGATTCGTGTTTTGATGGTTCAATTGAGTCTGGAACGTCGAGTTTAATTGATTTTCATATTTGATTTGTGTGTATGGGGTTCCAAATAAATCCCGAGGGTCGATTAGATGTTTGAGAGTTGGCTAATTTTTTTGATGCCTGAGTTCTGGTGCACTCCGCTTTTGCGAGAGAGAGTTCGCTTCAGCAAGGTTGGGGTTGCTTTTACGAAGGGTCAACCCCCGTTCACCTTCGCATTTGCGAAGAGACCACCGCTTAAGTGACCTTCGCTTAAGCGAAGATCTGGTCACTTAAGCGAACCCCTGGTCGCTTTTGCAATATCAGAGAGGGTTTAAACCCGCAATTTCAGGGTTTGAGCTCCATTTTCACCATTTTTGAGCTTGGAAAACCTTGGTGACAGTTTTTGAAGGGATTTTCTATGCTAGATCATTTGGGTAAGTCTTCTTGATCTTAATCCTTCATTTTCCATTGATTAATTATGAGTTTTAACATCAAAATATGAGATTTTGATTGGTGAATGTGGAGGTTTTCATGAACTCAAGTTCCTAAACTAAAATGGTGATTTTGAAGTGGTTTTAATCCTTTTTTCGAATGGTTTTCTCAAACGAGTTCCTTTAGCCTTGAGTAATGTTTTCAAGTATTAATTTCTGGATTCAAACCTTTTTTTTGAAATTGGGGTTTGTGTTGATTGACCCACTTTTCAAATGTATTGGTATGGGTATTGTGATTTTTGGTAGATGATTATGAATACTTGATTATGATAGATTGTGTGGCTTTGAAAGTGACTCAGAAAGGGAAGAATCAACTCTTGGAGTGTGAGTAATTGATTGATTTGAGGCAAGTGATCTCTTGAACTTTGCAATTTTGTTGAATTGTTTATTTCTCTCCATTGCCTATGTGTTGGAAGTAATCGGAAATGAGGTGAAGGGTTATTTTGTTCCACTTAATTAATGTAAATCAACAAAAAGGGGGAAAATAAAAGACTTCTTGATGATCATGCTAAATTGTGAATTGCCTTGTTGCGACCCTATTTGATTTGGTTGGTGAATTGCTTGAATGCATGAAAGTGGACTTGTGTGATATGAATTGTTGTTTTTTCCGTATGGTGTGATATTGCTTGTGTGCATTGATTGTGAATACTGTGATAAGACATGTGATGATTTATGATGCCGAGGTATTTACCAGCAAGTGCTATGAGGCCGAGGTCTTTGCCGGCAAGTGTTATGATGCTGAGGTCTTTGCCGGCAAGTGTTATGATGCCGAGGTCTTTACCGACAAGTGTTATGATGCCGAGGTCTTTGCCGACAAGTGCTATTTTTGTGATAAAAACCGAAGGGAATCGGTTCCGGCTTGTGATATAAATGGCGAAGGGAAATGATTCCGACAAGTGAATTAATGTGAAAGCCGAAGGGAAATGGTTTTGACTATTGACATTGTGCTGAAGGAAAATATTTTCGGCCAATGTTGACTTGTGATCAATCTACTTGATTCATACACTTGAATTATTTGATGCTTATGATTGAGCTATTCAATGTGTTTTGATTGGTTTGTTTGATATATGAGTTGAACATGTTACTATTTGTGAATTGAAATGCCTTGTGCTTGAGAGTAAATGAATTGATGTCTATTGATTGTTGAAACGTGACTGTTGATCTTGATCTTGAGCCTTGAAACTTGTTTATTGTAGAACTGTTAGTTTGGGCTAATTTATGTGCAGGTTGTAGTTTTTGGAGGTTCGGTTAGGATGGAAAGGAGTATTCAATTTAGCTAGGTTGCCTAGTTTATTAGGTTGCTTGCGGGGTACCGTGTTGGTGGTAATCACTCTTTGCTTATACACTTGTGTAGGTTCTAAGCCCGAACTTGTGTGATCTCTTTCTCCTGTTTTTTTAGGCTTGTCAAGGATTGAAGAGGTAGTTGCTTGTCACTTTGGTGGGCCCTTCTCTTTCTTTTTTTTAAGCTTTGTTCTACTTGAGAAACAAAGATTGAGACTCGTATTTATATTTCAAATTCTGTAATTACTTTAAAGGCTTGTACACGTGTCAACCAAGTTTTGGGGTGCTATTTAGAATGAATAAGTTTTCCGCTTTTGTCTTGTTCTTGCTTTATTTATTTCCGCTTTTCTTTCGTCTTTGTTGGGTTGAAACTGACTTGTCTTGGTGGGAAAGGACAAGTGCCATCACGTTCATTTTTGGGTTGTGACAAAAGATATCAGAGCCCCAGGTTCACAGGTTTCACGTGTGTACAAGCCAAGTTTAAGTAGAGTCTTGAGGATCGGTACGGAGACGTCTGTACTGATCTTCGAGAGGCTATGAATACTGTGAGGAAACTTTCTTTATTTTATTCTTCCTTATCGTGCGTGGTTGTCTTCGTTGTGCTGAGTTACCGCATGTTGTTTTGGCATATGCCGAGGACTAGTGCTTCTGTTTCCAGTGGTAGAGGGGAGGCAATCCCTGAGGCAGTTGCAGAGACCCCAGCTAGGGGTAGGGCCCATAGAATAGCACCGACTAGAGGTCATACTCATGGAGTAGAACCGGCTAGATGTTGTGCCCGTAGAGCGGCACCAGGCAGAGGTAGAGATAGAGAGTCTTCTCCTGAGCCATAGGTTGAGGTTCCTAAGGACCGGTTCCTCCTGAGTTGGGAGCTCCTATGTTTCATGAGACTTTGATGAGGATGCTTAATGTGATGAAGAACTTTCCTCAGAGTGGTGCTATAGGCACACCATATTGTTCTCAAACTGGATTAGAAGGGCAGACTCCAGGTCAACAGCAAACTCCGATATTCAGGATCAAGTGGGTCAGCCACCAGTGGTACCGGCACCGGTGGTGGGTGTTCAGATTGCCCCTGATGTTATTCTGACAATAAGTCAGCAGCAGTGCTATGAGGGGTTTCAAAAGATGAAACCACCCCAATTTCAGGGTGGTAAGAGCAAGGATGCTCATGAGTTTTTGACCTTGTGCCATGAGATGCTTGAGGCAGTAGGTATGGTGGATGCTCGAGGTGTTCGTTTTGTTGCTCTTCAACTGCGTGGATGCGCCAGAGAGTGGTGAAGGACTTTTGGGAGGGCTAGAACAGTTGGGTCTCCTCTGATTGAGTGGGATGTGTTCTCTAGTGCTTTCCAGGACTACTTCATACTTTGGAGCATAAGGGAGGAGAGTCGATTGAGGTTTGAGGGCTTGAGACATGGAAGTATGTATGTGATTGAGTATGAGGCCTGTTTCTGTGAGCTTTCAAGGCATGATATGACTATTATTCCTGATGAGGCAGAGAGAGTTCGCAGGTTTGTGAGAGGGTTGTCTTTCTCTACCAGGTCGTATGTGTTTCGAGCGACCAGAGAGGGGGCATCCTTACAGTCCATTGTGAGCACTGCCAAACAAGTGGAGTTGATGCTTTTAGAGGAGTTTAGAGAGACTAAGAGGGCTCGTTCTTCTGGTCAGTTTTCTGGTGCCTCATCTGGAGGCAAGGGTTCTCATCGAGGTATTGGTTCCTTTTACTATTGTGGACTGGTTTGTGCATCTATGCCAGCAGCTGAGAGTGGGAAGTCAGCTCGAGGATCTTATGGTTCTAACTGTGGTGGCCATGGTAGCTCATCTGGTCCGCAGCAGCAGTTATCTATGCTGAGGTCTTGCTTTGGTTGTGGGGATTCATGTCATATGATTAAGTAGTGTCCTCTATAGACTTACTCAAGACCCCAACATACTTATTTAGCTTCTCCAGCTAGAGATTTAACGCCTTTGACCAGGGGTTGAGGTAGAGGTCGGTCCGGTAGAGGTGGTAGGGCTTTTAGCAGAGGTGCTACAGCTCCACAGGGTGGAGGACGGGGTTCTACTTATACTACAAGTGGCTGAGATGGCCAGTGTTATGCTTTTTTAGGGAGACCTGAGGTTGAGACTTCTGATGCTGCGATCACAGGTATGGTCCCAGTTTGCCATCGACCTGTGTCTGTATTGTTTGATCTAGGGTCTACTTTCTCATATGTTTCTACCTATTTTGCTACTGGATTTGATATGATGTCTGATTGCATGCCTGTGCCTATTCATGCTTCTACACCAGTGGGTGAATCCTTAATGATGGATCGAGTGTATCGATCCTGTCTTGTTTCTTTGGCTGGGTATGAGACTTGGGTAGACTTGAACATTTTGGGGATGGTAGACTTTGATGTTATTTTTGGTATGGATTGGCTCTCCCCGCATTATGCGATTCCTGATTGTTTTGCTAAAACTGTGACCTTAGCGATGCCAGGTGTCCTGAGAGTTGAGTGGACGGGCGCTAGTGGTTCTTACCCTAGAAAAGTTATCTCCTTCATTCGAGCTCAGAGATTGATTGATAGAGGGTGTTTGTCCTATTTGGCTTTCATTCGAGATACTAGTGTTGAGCCACCTCCCATGGATTTTTTGCCCATTGTTAAAGAGTTTTCAGATGTATTCCCTACTAATCTTCTAAGTGTTCCTCCGGATAGGGATAATGATTTTGCGATTGACTTGGAGCCGGGCACCAAGCCCATCTCTATTCCTCCTTATTGGATGTCTCCAGCTGACGTGAAGGAATTGAAGGATCAGTTGCAGGATTTGTTGAGTAAGGGGTTCATTTGCCCTAGTGTTTCCCCATGGGGTGCTCCTATGTTATTTGTGGGGAAGAAGAATGGATCCATGAGGATGTGTATTGACTATCGGCAGTTGAACAAAGTAACAGTGAAGAACAAGTATCCTTTTCCTCGTATTGATTACTTGTTTGATCAGCTTCATGGTGCATCTTTGTTTTCTAAGATTGACTTGAGGTCTAGTTATCATCTCCTGAAGATTAAGGTATTGAATATCCCTAAGACAGCTTTCAGGACTCGTTATGGTCACTATGAGTTTCTTGTGATGTCTTTCGGTTTGACTAATGCTCCTGCAACATTCATGGAGTTGATGAACGGGGTGCTCCAACCTTAGTTGGACACCTTTGTGATAGTCTTCATTGATGACATCTTGGTGTACTCCCAGACTGAGGAGGATCATGATCGGCATTTGAGGATTGTGCTTCAGAGATTGAGGGAAGAGAAGTTTTATGCCAAGTTCTCAAAGTGTGTGTTTTGGCTTGATTCAGTTGCTTTCTACGAAACGTGGTGTCCAAGGAGGGTATTAGGGTGGATCCAACCAAGATTGAGGCAGTTGTTGGACCAGGCCTACTTCAATCATTGAGATTCGGAATTTTGTGGGACTTGCAGGCCATTTATTAAGAGCTTCTCCACCATTGCATCTCCCTTAACCAGATTGACTTGACAGAGTGTGAGCTTCCAGTGGTTTGATGAGTGTGAGGAGAGCTTCCAAAAGCTCAAGACCTTGTTGACTTCTGCTCTTGTTTTGACTTTACTCGAGGAAGGTGAAGACTTCACTATTTATTGTGATGCTTCTGGAGGTTGGTTAGGGGGTGTTCTGATGCAGAAAGGTAAGGTGATTGCCTATGCTTCTAGATAGTTGGAGACACATGAGAGAACTACCCTACCCATGATCTTGAGTTCACGGCTATAGTGTTTGTGCTTAAGCTATAGCGACATTATTTGTATGGGGTGCATTGTGAGGTCTTCACTGACCATATGAGTCTTCAGTACATCTTCAGTCAGAGGGATCTGAACTTGAGGCAGCGTAGATGGCTTGAGCTACTGAAGGACTATGATATCACCATCTTGTATCATCCAGGAAAGGCCAATGTGGTGGCCGATACTTTGAGTATGGGAAGCCTTGTAGCTATGAATGTTGAGGAGAGACCATTGGCTAGAGACGTTCAGAGGTTAGCCAACAGTCTTGTCTGATTGCATATTTTTTAGGAGATGGGTGGTTTGATTGCTTTCATTGAGGCTCGTTCTTACTTAGTTTAGCAGATCTGTGAGCACCAGTTTGATGATAAGAAATTATGTCTCATTCGAGACAAAGTGTTGAGAGGGGAAGCCAAGGAGGTTGTCCTTGATCCTGAGGGTGTCTTGAGGATTTGAGGCAAGATTTATGTGCCCAAGACGGGCGAATTGATTAGATTGATTCTTGAGGAGGCCCATTGTTCTCGATATTCTATTCATCCGGTAACCAGTCCACCAACGTTCTCAGCAACGTTTATTTCCACTAAAATAATGAGCAATTAAGCCCAAGATGAAATGCACATAAAGAGAGGATAGTAATGCCACATATGTCACTTAAAACAATATGTAAGAAACTGCCACTAACGGACACAGTGGCTATGCAAAAAATGCATATTCTTAAATGATTAAAATGACACACTAACAAATTATATATATATATATATATATATATATATATATATATATATATATATATATATAAAAGCTTGCATGTACTTCCATGGATTTCTTGGTTCGATTCTTTGTCATGGTCATAATATTTTTTAATTGAACATTTTTTTAGGACTTTGAGTTACTTTATTTTTAAATAAATTGACTAAACTTGGCTTTCCTTGAAAATCATGAGACTTGAAAGAAAATGAGTTTACTAAGTATAATTCATGAGTTTTATAACAACCTTTCTAAACTCATACTTAGTTATTGGTTATCGAAATTAAAATATTCACTAGTCCCAAGTGTATTGTGTGGTTAGTATATATTACCTAGTTCTCATGCTTATTTGAAAATCTAGAACTTGCCTTGAATATGGTTTGAGGAAAAATTTTAGGTAGATTTTGAGTTGAGAAATGAAAGTAGGCCTTCCTTGTTTATCCTTGTTAAACAAATGATCTAAATTGACCTACCTTGACAATTTCTACCCCCAGTTATCCCCATCGAGCCGAAATGAAAATTCCTTATTTTTTTTCTTCTCATCACAAAACTTTAAACCTTAACTATTCTTGCTATTGCAAATTATTATTATTTTCAACTTACTTCCCTTTAAGTACTTTGATAATCAAATTAAACGCAAAAAAAAAAAAGATTGTTGATCCTTCGAGACAACGACATGATGATTATAAGAAAACAAAAAATGGTTGACGTTACAAAAT
This sequence comes from Solanum appendiculatum, assembly GCA_018342035.1. Classification (NCBI taxonomy): domain Eukaryota; kingdom Viridiplantae; phylum Streptophyta; class Magnoliopsida; order Solanales; family Solanaceae; genus Solanum; species Solanum appendiculatum. The sequence goes on along the minus strand of JAGDQO010002285.1, from coordinate 27,635 downwards.
AAATAAATAAATAAATAGAGAAGTTTGAAACATAAAGCTTTTAATGGAAATGAAAGGCAATTGTGTTTGAATACAAAAGTGAAATGTAGTGCCTAAAGGGAATTTGAGTCACTCCATATACATTCTACCTGTCACAGAGCCTACATTACAACCATAAAAAGTCCTACATGATCTCAATTCAAAGACTCTAACATTAGTGGAGAACCACATAATAGTCAAGCTTATGGCTATTTTCGATAACATGAGATACTTCTTTGCAGAGAGTTAGTGATTTTTCTCTACTTATACTCTTCTTTGTTCTATCAATACTAGATAATGAAAGGCCCATATACGGGCCCAATATTACAATCTTATATATATTTATAATAGAAATTTAATTAGCTTTCGAAAAAAAATTATTATGATATTTTCAAATAAACATGATAGGAAAGAACAATAAAATATCACATGCTCTGGTAATTATTTAACATCATGTCAAACATACACATTCAAATTAAATAATTAAATTAATGATATTCTTTTTTATTTTATTTAAAAATTATTCAAGAGAATAGATTAAAATTATGAGTGTCAATATATTAACAATTTTCATAAACTATATGAAGCAATAAAGTCTAATGATCCATCTATAGATTAATTTTGAATACACTTAAAATTTGTTTTATAGGTGTTTAACAAACAAAAATAATGACATACTTGATGAAAATTAGAATGAATCATCTCATTCTTTACAAAGTGATAAAAGGATGAAAAAAAAGTTATGACTTTATGTCTTGTCTTTATATTCATTAAAATTAGGAGAACAATTTAGTATAGTAAGCAGAGAATTTTTTTCTAAAGTGATTTATATACCTGATGAATGAATATTTTACCTCAAATAAAGAGAATTTAAAAATATTACCAAAATTAACTTCAAAATAAAAGGGGCATAAGTGGTAATTAGTTTTGTCCGATTGACCGTTTAGGAAATTAGTTTGGGTTGGGGCATTTTTAGGTAATTAATATAATTTAAGGTCTATTTGTGTACCTTTTCCTAAATTTAAATCAATTTTACTGTGGATCATTCTCACGAATACCCTTATTTGGGGTGATTTTAATTATTGTTTCTCAATATTTTAAGTGAAAAAAGTCATTGGTAAATTTTTTCCTAATATTAAATTATATGAAGTTTTATGGATAGTTTATCTTAATGGATAATAGAAATTTTTTACCATGATACAATATTTATTTATTTTTCTTGGTAAAATGAATATATAGTTAATATGTATTGTTTTATTATTTGTATTAATTTAATGAAAAGATTACATATAGTTTCAAATTATGCAATTTTCTATATTATAATTATGCATTTGTTATTGTCAGCTTTTTCCTAAATATTAATCAACTTCAATTAATTTACTTTTCTGATTACCAATAAGTTATATGATCAAAACATGATTATTGTATTAATTTGTGTTTTTCGATTCTTATTAGAGACAAAAGAACAATAATATTAAGCGTTACTTGATATCTTGAAAAATAAAATAAGTAATATACTATAATAATTTAAAAAGTTATTTGATTAATCTTAAAGGAAAAAAAATCTATTGTCAATGTTTGTAATGGGACTCAAAGAATACTTTTTTTTTCATTTTGATTAGGAGGATTTTAAAATTATATTTGAAGAATTACTATTTCAAAATTTAGTGAGCATTCTTAGTTTACTTAATTCAATTACTTCATTTGTCCATTTTATTTATCATGCTTTTTTTTTTTAACAATCTTTAAAAAATATTCAATTAAAATATTTTTATTTATTATTTAATTTTAATTTAATACTAATTTATTATTTACTATATTAATTTCTTTAGCAAAATACATCAATTAGATTAACCTTATTCTAATTTTAGGAAAGATCAAAAAATAAAAAGATTGGTTTTGAATGCTACTCTACTTTATACCAGAGATGGGTTCCACTTTGGATATGAAACAAATGATTCTTCTATATAATAGAAATATTATGTGATCTATGAACATCTCTCTCCATTTGGTAAGACACAATGGGACTAGAAAGAATTATTATTTCGATTTTCAATTAGTAAATATGAGTAAGGTTAAAAGTTGTTGAACTCGAAGGGTCTTCCTAGTCGATTCTTCTATATATTTTAGCCAGGATAATGTTATCTCGCACTGCTTGAGGACAAGCAAATATTCAAGTATGGGGGTATTTGATGAGAAAAAAAATCATATATAACTACGTTATTATTTAAATTCAGTACTAATATTTTCTGTTTTTCTTTGCAGAGTATGTTTCGATTTCATAAGAAAAACATCAAATAAGGAAGGAAAAATGCATAAGTACCACCCTAGATTATGACCGAAATCTCAGAGACACACTTAAACTTAACTAGGGTCCTATTACCCCCCTAAACTAATGTTTTTCGTATTTTTGTGCACCTTTTGTGTTGACGTGGCACCTTCAACCACACCAAGTTGGTTGTGTTTGTACACACGCGCCTGCCACGTGTGTAAATATTTTTTTTCATTTTTTTGTTTTTTTTTGTTTTTTTATTTCTTCTTTAAAAATTTTAATTTTTTTTTTAAAAAATATTCTTATTTTCTTAATCGTGTATTTAAGTTAAGTTAATACACATATTATTTTTGCCTTGTATCTAAACTTTTTTTTTACTATCATAAATTGATTTTTCTCTTTTATTATTCTATTGATTTTATTTACTCCTTTTATTTTCTTTCCTTTTGATTTGATTTCAAATTTAATTTCAAATGTCTTGTATTTAAAATAAGTTAATTTTGCACGGATATCAAAATAAGTGAAGAAAATCAAATAAAATATAAAAAAATTAAAACGTTAATTATTTTTTAAATTTTAAATACACTTAATTTTTTAAAAATAATTAAAAGTGAAAAGATAAGAAATTAATGAAAAAAAAATTTAAAAGTGAGAAAGAAAAATAAATATTTTACAAAGAAAGAAATGAAAATAATTAAATATATATATAAGTTTAAATATCAATAATTATGTGTACTAACTAATTATAAAGTTACCAATTAAAAAAGGACATGTGTCCAATTTGTTCACCCATCACATGATTTCAAGAGAGTGTGCACACTCTCTGTGTCACGTCAGCGTTTATGGTGTATTTATTCCATTTTAAATTAGTTTAGGGGGGTAATAGAACCGTAATTAAGTTTAGGTGTTTCTCTGGGATTTCGATCATAGTCTAGAGGGTACATGTGCATTTCCTAATAAGGAAATATGCGACAAAGAAATTCAAGTACTGTTTTTTCTAACGAAAAGTTAACAAATACAAAATGAGCAAACTATGTGGGACCCACTAATTAAAAGAAAAATTCAGAGAAAATGAAAGAGAATGAAAAATACAAAAGGAAATAAATGATGCAACTTATGTGGGACCCAATACATTCAAAATAAGAAAAAAAGAATGTGATTGAAGATTTATATGCTGTCACAAGCTAAATTTTACATTATTGCCATAACAAGATTTCTATAAATAGAAGTCTTAGTAAAGCAGCTGAGGAGGGGGCACGACACTTTCAAGTAGTTTTCTTCTTCAACTTCTTATTTTATTTGATGTTGGAAATATATATTCCTGATTTTAATTAAATAGCGGAATTATTCCTCTTGAAATTTCTTCTATTCTTTGGAAAGGAATATTTCCGTTAATAGTACCAAACTTAGTATGGAGTAATTTTCTATTGTGTTGGGAGAATGATGAATCTTGATATATCTATATAGTAGTAAGTATTATTCCTAAATTTCACGTACATGAGCTGAAGCTTCATATTTGATTTTATCCATTTTACAGTTAGATGCTATTTTATTGACTAACACTTATCTATTTTATACTACATATTAAGATTTTACTAATTCTGTAATCGAGAGAGGCAGAAGAAGTAATACTATTAATTGAAGTATTGTTAGATTATTAATATGTATTTTGTGGCATCTATTCATTTTGTGTTATAATTAATTCTACACTAATTTGTATTCGAGAGAGGCAAATAGTGTAACAATCAGTTATAACAAGCAAGAACCGAAACGGACTTACTTTCAAGAGCATGTTTTAATTCAAGTACATATTTCTAATATTACTATTTTGACAATTAAATTAAATAACCGAGAGGAGTACATTTAATTGTTCAACTTCAGTAATAATATATAAATATAATCGTAAGAGGTACTTATGCTTTTTATGAGAAATAGAAATTACGGAATAAAAAAATTACTTTATTTAGAAATATCGAGTGAAGTCAAAATCCCAACACCTTTTAACATATTCTTGAAAGTGAAAGAAAAAAATATTCCCTTTATTTACAAGGTATTAACTAAATTAATTCACCACTCAACTCTTTCTAAATTCTCTCAAATAGTAATTAGAACAAGAAACGTCTATAGAATAGATAAATCAATCTCTGTGAGTTTGACATTTTTTTTATACTATTATTTTTCAAAGCACGAGTTAAAACATATACACTTCAGGGACTCGTCAGTCGGCCTATGATGCCTACTGAGTACCGGTGTTTTGGTACTCATACTATACTTTTGCATATTTTTTTCTGATGCAACGCCTAATATGAGCCACCCTTGTTAATTCCTGATTGTTCAAGGCTACTACTGTTTGGATCATGCTGAGCTCTTAGCGTCGAGAGACTTGTTGTCTTCTTTCTTTAGTTTGTTGTATATATTTTGTATTTTTATAGACAAACCTATTGTATATAGCTCTATCCTTGTCCTTTAGATGCTCTTGTACCGGTGACACTAGGTTTGAGGTTTGGTTCTTGTATATATTCATCTTTCTTAGTCACTTTCGGGCCGTTGTTGTATATTTGTACTGTTTGTACATATATATCTATGCTATGAGCCCCTTTCTTATCTTACTATTTCTTCCATGTTAGTTATTTCTAGTTTTAATTATCTCGTGTTGTTTGGATTTTGGCTTGCCTAATGGCGATTTATGATAGGCACCATCATGATCCAATTTTGGATCGTGACCTCATCTCTTTTAAATTTCAAACTTTTATCTTTCACCTCTTCTCTTTATCCATTGGGTTATTCAAATTGTTATCTTTGAATCCGGGCTTTTGAGTCCGAATTATGCCAATAAATAGTAGCTCTTTCCTACCCCGAAAACCATTCAAATAACAGACAGAAACACACATCACATTATTCATTCACTTCAAGCAACAAATTTCAAGAATCATTTAGGGTGTGTTTGGTATGAGGGAAAATGTTTTAGAAATGTTTTCTTGAAAAATTAGTTGGTTTCTAACTTATTTTCTCATGTTTGGTTGGTGAGTGGAAAACATTTTTCAGAAAATATTTTCTAGAAAACATCTTTAATTTTGGCTAGAGAGTAGAAAATTCTTTTTAGGAAAATAGTTTCGGAGATGAAAATCAACCCCAATACTTGATTCGTGACCTGAACCCGACACCTAAATCGGGACCTAACCCCGACAATTGATTCGAAAACCGACATTAAAACTGGAACCCGACCCCGACACCCGAAAGGAGACATGACCCCGACTTCCGATTCGAGACTCGACATTCAAATTGGGACTTATCCCAACCTCGACACTCGAACCGGGACAAGATCCTGATGATCGATCCAAAATCCAACCCCAACTCCCGTCGAGACCTGACATTCAAACTAGGACCTGACCTCGACTCCCTACCCAAGACTCAACATTTAAATTGGGACCCTACCCCGACCTTGACACTCAAACTAGGACACGATCCCGATGATTGATTCAAAATCCAACCCGAGACCTGATGCAAGACCTAATCCCGACATCTGAACCTGGACACGATGGATCAATTCGACCTCGACACTCGAATCGAAACTTGACTTCCTAATTAGGATTAGATTTTGACACTGGATGCGGGACCTAATTTTTAAATCAGGACTCGAGCCCGACTTTCAAATCGAAATCTGACCACACCCGACTTGGGACCTGACTTTCAAATCGGGATTTTAAATTTTTTAATTTTTTTTGTGGAGGGGGGGGGGGTGGTGTCGGCTTAGGGGTGAGGTGTTAAAGAAATGAAAATTTTAAAATTTTTCATTTTCTTAAAAAAAAAAATTTTATTTTTTTTGTGTTTGTGGGGGGGGGGGGGGGGGGGTTGGCTAGTAGAGGTGGGGTAAAAAAAATGAAATTTTTTAAAATTAGAATATTTTTCAAAAAGTTTTAAAAAAAAATTTCGTAGGGGAATGGTAGGGATAATCAGGGGTAGGAGGTTAAAGAAAAGCCGAACTTTTTAAAATTTAATAATTTTTCAAAAATAAATTTTAAAAATTTTAGTATTTCTGCGTTGGAGGCTGATTTGGAGGTAGGGGTAAAAAAAATTAGAAATTTTTTTTTAAAAAAATTTAATTTTTTTTTAAAAAAATTTAATTTTTTTAGAGTAGGAGTGTCGGGATGGGGTGGGGTAAGAAGAAAATTTTAATTTGAGGTTGGAGGAGAGTTTTGAAAAATGTTTTCCTTATTTTTTGGAGGGAATCCATTTTCCTTAAATTTGAGGAAAATAACTTGATTTGGAACTGCGACGCTAAATAAAAACGTTTTACAGCATGACGTCGCTTCAAAATTCTTTCTTTTACCTTATTTCTCTCTCCCCTTACCCGTTCCCTTTTCCTATTCTCTCTGTTCTTGCGTTTTACTTTCTCTCAAGTCCCAGGTATGCAACTTTTTCTTTCTCAACTATTATATTTGAATGCTTATATGCTTTTTTTATTTTCACTCCACAGTAGACCCAAACTAAGGAAGGAAATCAATTTCAGTAATGAAATTGTGAAAGACACACAATTCTTAGATCATCCAAAACAATATCACCCTTTAAAGTTAATGAATCTACATGCTTACATATTTTTTTGTATGCATATTCAAAAGTAATTGTTCATTTTTCAACTATATATATATTATTTTAAAAGGACTTTTTATAAACGTGCGAAGCACAGACAAACTATCTAGTTTAGAATAAATTGTAGATTGTAATTAATATTGTGTTAACTCGGTTTTCAATATATCATATTGAATCTCCGACTAATTTGGATTCCAAGGGACACTCTTTAACAAAATTTTCTTCATACCCAAGGCTCAAACTCGAGACCTCTGGTTAAGGTTGGATGGATCATACACATCCCACCACAACTATTGTTGGTACTAATAATTACTTAATTTTCTTTCTGTTTAATATTTGGCAATATGTTTGATATTTTGTTGTGTTCTACCAACAAGGAGTGTGGTGTAGTAGAAGTTAATATTCCTTCATCCTTAACCGGAAGTGTCAGGTTCGAGTCTTGGGCATGAGTTACCTTTGTTAAAAAGAATTTTACCCTCAATTTGAAACTTTTCATTATCTGAACCTAATTGAGTCCTAATAAGAATATCAGACACCAAGTAAAAAAAATCCTTTCTTCTTCTTTTACTTACGAAAATCAGACATTTTGTAAAAAGAATTTGAGGATGAGCTTAAATATTATGGGATTTGACTCATCATTCCTCCATATTTTAGTGAACTTAATGAAAACATTTATTTTTTATTAGTTTTGTATTCTCTATATACAAAGTATCATCTTTATCTTTAATTTATTTTTTTCTATGTTACTAATTTAGATTCATTTAATGTCGATAAAAATAATTTTTTAAGAAAATGATTGTTTGTCAATTAGATTGTGATTAGCTTTTCTTGCGGTATATGATAATGATTTTTATAATTCCAAATAAAAAGCTTGTGTTCATAACCAATTAAATGACATTTAATTGAATCAAAATTAGGAGGAGTAAATATCAATAGAAATTCACTACAAAGAATTAAATTCTATTTTTTTTTATGCCATATTTATATGTTTTTTAAAAATTTATTTTAAACACATATTGAAAGGTAAAAATAAAATATCTCTATGGAATATTAAACGTGGCAACTTATTATTATAGAAATGATCATTCTTCTAGATAAAAGAGTTCTTATGGAATTTAGAGTAAATTTTAAATTGTAGTTAATATTATTTTCACCCGATTTTCAATATATCATATTGTATTCCGACTAATTCGAATTTTGAGGGACACTTTCTAACAAGATTTTCTTCATACCCAAGGCTCAAACCCGAGACCTCTGGTTTAAGGATAGATGGATCATACACATCTCACCACAACTATTGTTGGTACTAATAATAACTTAATTTACTTTTTCTTGACTATTTGGCTATATGTTGGATTTATTTGTTGTGTTCTACCAACAAGGATTGCGGTGGAGTAGAAGTTGGTATTCCTTCATCCTTAACCAGAAGTGTCAGGTTCGAGTCTTGGACATGAATTACCTTTGTTGGAAAGATGTGTACCCACAATTTGTAATTTCCATTATTCGAATCAAATTGAGTCCCAATAAGAATACCGAACACCAAAAATAAATTAAGATACTTTTTCTTCTCATACTTATGAAAAATAGATATTTGCAAAAAGAAATTGAGAGTGAGCTCAAAGATTATGAGATTAAGCTTATCAATCCTCCCTCTTTTAGTGAATAACCCTTCAAATCTCCTTAATGAGAACATTTATTTTTCATACGTTTGGTATTGTCTACATATAAAGTATCGTCCTATATGTTATTTTCTTATTTTTGTCCTATTAATTTAGATTCACTTATTGTTGATAATGATAAATTTTTTTTGAAGGAAATGATTGTATGTCATTTAGATTAATTTTGTCACTAGTTTACCTTGTTGTATATGATGATGATTAGCTCCAAATAAAATCCTGTGTTCTTAACCTATTAAATGTCATGATATTGAATCAAAATTAGGAGTAAATAGTAACAGAAATTCACTACTAATTAAGAAGTAAATTTTATTCATTCTGATACCATAATTATATTTTCTTTTAAACAAATTGGAAGTTAAAAAAATAACATATCTCAATGGAATATTTAACATGATAACTCATTATTATAGAAACTATCATTCTTCTTATTGATAAAAGAATTCCTATGGAATTCCAAATAAATTATAAATTGCAATTAGTATTGTGTTCACTCGATTCTCAATATATCATATTGAATCTCTAACTAATTTGAATTTCAAGGGATACTCTCTAACAATATTTTCTTCATATCCAAGGCTCAAACCTTAGACCTGTGGTTAAGGATGGATGGATCATATATTTCCCACCACAACTATTGCTGGTACTAATAATAACTTAATTTACTTTCTCTTGCATATTTAGCAATATGTTGAATTAAGTTGTTCTGTTATACCAACAAAGACTGTGGTAGAGTAGACGTTAATATTCCTTCATCCTTAATTAGAAGTGTCAGATTCGAATCTTGGGCATGAGTTACCTTTTTTAGAAAGAGGTTTACCCTCAATTTGAAACTTTCCATTATCCAAATCTAATTGCATCCCAATAAGAATGCCGAACACCAAGTAAAAAAAACTTTTTCTTCTTGTACTTACGAAAATAAGATATTTTGTGAAAAAGAATTTGAGGATGAGCACAAATATTATGAGATTAGGCTCATCAATCCTCCATCTTTTTATTATGGTGAAATTTCAGGACCAAAAACACTTTGTGGTCTAATTTCATGTGGAATAAGTATTGTAAGAGGCATGGTCCACAAATAGCTGAATGGAAAGGAGGATCTCAAGTATGAAAGTTGATGCTTCAGGCTAGATATAATATAGATCAAGAGATAAAGTGGAAAGCTAGAGGTGGTCAGGCTAGTCTTTGGCATGACAGTTGGACTTAATTAGGAGCCTCACAGTTCTTTTTGCCTATTTCACATACCAGATGTTATGAGTTTGCTGATGTAAGTTATGTGATGGATACTGATGGCTGGAATCAGAATTTGCTGAAAGAATTGTTCAATGAAGAGGCTTGTGATCAGGTGAATAAGGTCTTAGGTAAGGGTCAAACTTCTGAGGAAAGAGATCTGCCAAATAGTAAAGGAAACTCTACAGTGAAAAGTGCTTGGGACATCATGAGACAGAGGAAAGAAACTCAGCAGGATATCATGTTTATTTGTGAGAAGGGCATTCCTTTTAGAGTCTCATTCTTAATATGGAGAATGTGGTTCCAAAGAGTTCCCATTTGGGAGGTTCTGGTTAGGTATAAAATTGCAGACACGGTTAACTCTGTGTGTTGTAATAACTCTATAACTGTAACATTTGATCACCTATTTGTAGTATGTCCAGATGCTGAGTATTTATGGGTAACATTCTCAGGGGCTTCTAGGATTCATGGACCATTTATTCAGATGAGGAAAACTCTTTATAAATGGTGGGGGGAAGATTACATACCCAAACTGAAACCTTTGTTTAGATCAATCCCTGTCTTCATTATATGGAAACTTTGGAAAAGAAGAAATACAATTAAACATGGAGGAAATATGACTAGACAGGCTATGGTAAGAGAGATCAATAGGAATATATCTGCCTAATGGCTAAAGCTAGATATCCTTGGCTATCCAACATTCCTAATTATTGGCTCTTATTTGTTAAATTTTTTGAAGATTTCATTCCTATTTTATCTTGCAAAGTGGTGAGATGGCTATGTCCTCCTATAGGATATTATAAATGCAACTCTGATAGATCTATTAGAGATCAATTAACACTCAACTCAAAGGCCTTTTGTGTGAGAGTAGCAATGAAGACTTGGTCTATGCAGAGATTAAAAGTGTGAGGCTATGCAATGCCTTAGAATCAAAAGTGGGAGCTTTTAAAGAAGGGTTGCAGTATTGTGTTCATAACAATGTTCTGCCTCTGGTGATGGGAAAGACTCTCTTATTCTAAGGAAAGTCATTGAAGGAATATGGAAAATACCTTGGGGTATATCAGTGGACATAAGGTGCATTAAGAAGAAGTTGAAGGATAAGGATGTGGTGGTGAATCCTATCTTCAGAGAGGGAAACAGTGTGGCAGATTGTTTAACTAACCATGTTTTTAGTTTTGCAGGTACAACAAGGATTCAACTCTTATCTAATATCTAATACTGAGCTACCAACATAAGCATGAAAATTGTTATAAATTGACAAACAATGTATACCTAATCTCATAATCAGAAAATGCCAAAATGAAAAATTCAAAAATCAGTGAAGCATAGTAGAGGTACAAGATGTATGATAACAAGAGTTTGGATCAGTCGACAACATTCTTGAGTACAATAACGACAACATTCTTAGTTACTGGAAGATTTTGGTTCAGTCGACAGTTGAAATTTATTCAACACTCTCGCAAATATGGTTATTTAGATTAGTACGGAGAGGTTACCTGGTAAACGCTTGATTTGATGTAGTGGTATCAGCTTCTTCGAGCTCAACCTGCACAAATTAGGGGTTTATCAGATACATCTTTCAATAATAATCGAATCAAGATTTTGTTTTAGTTCTGGATCTTACCTTGGGTGGATATGGCGGAAGATTGATATGAGCTGAAGAAGTCTTCATATGGTTGGATCCATGGCATTCATGAGATTTTTGAATGCCCAGGATACCGCCCAAGCTCATTGCTTTCTGATTGTCGTCTTGACAAGTGAGGATGCCGGAGAAGCTGTGTTCCAATTGAGTCATGGAATCCCTCCGGAGAAGACGTTCTAGATCTGTCTATATTTCCTTATTTAATATTAGCTGTTTGCTTTTTGGTTCTCTTTATTTGGGCTTGGGTCACCTTTGCACCTAAGCCATCTGTTGTAGGTCATTTGAATAAATGGGCTTGTCCCAACCTTTAATTAAAAAAAAAAATCCTCCATCTTTTAGTGAATAGCTCCACAATCTTCTTTATGAATTTTTTTTACTTTTTATTTGTTTTGTCTTCTCTACATATAAAGTATTGTCTTTATCTATATTTTATTTCTTTTTATGTGCTATTAATTTAGACTCAATTAATGTTGATAAATATAATTTTTAAAGGAAATAATTGTTTGTCAATTAGATTAGTTTTATGACTAGTTGATATAAAATGCGAAACTCTAACCTATATTTGATTGAATACAGTTGATACATTATACATTTGAACGAATTTCTTCTTATTGACAGAAGAGAGATTGAGAGGGTGAGAGAGAGGGAGGAGAGGCAAGGGAGAGAGTTTTCTATAAAAAGAACATATAGTGGTTTTTTGTAATTTTTTGAAACTATAGCTATTTTTCATAAATATGTTGGCATTTTTACCTTGTTCCATAATTTTTCCTTTAAAAAATGGAAAATGCAAAATTTAAGTATTAAATGTTTTTCTATGAATTATCATAGATTTCAACTTCAATGGCCTTGAAAGGTTCTGGCCCAAGTATCTTCAGAAAATAGTTTTTTGACAAGAAAATAGGCTCGAACGTTAGCTCAAATTATTAGTTTTTTTATTATTTACAAAGACTATGATATATATATGGTGATTTGAGCATTTTAATATTGTTATTAAGGTGGCTCATCCTAAGTGAACCTTATAGTGCTAAAAATACAAATATAGCTTTTCGAATATAATTGATATAAAATACAAAACTCTAACCTATATTTGTTGAATACAATTGATACATAATATATTTGAATGGATTTCTTCTTATTGGCTAGAGAGAGAGAGAGAGAGAGAGAGAGAGAGAGAGAGAGTTTGCTATTAAAACAACAACATAGTGTTTTTTTATAATTTTTTGAAACTATAGCTATTTTTCATAAATATGTTGACATTTTTACCTTGTTCCATATTTTTTCCTTTAAAGAATGGAAAATGTAAAATTTAAGTATCAAATGTTTTTCTAGGAATTATCACAGATTTCAGCTTCAATGGCCTTGAAAGGTTTTGGCCCAAATATCTTCAGAAAAATAGTTTTTTTACAAGAAAATAGGCTTGACCGTTAGCCCAAATTATTAGTTTTTTACTATTTACAAAGACTATGATATATATATATATTATTATTATTAAAAGTGAAAAGCTCCAGAGTGTAAAGTTGGATTACCATTTTGCCCCTATACAAAATTAAAATATTATAAAATATTTACTTAATTAAATATTAAATAGTAATCATTTATCATAAAGTAAATTTCTTCTATTTTTTAATAAATATCAACAAGTTGAACATTTTGATGTTAGCCTATACTTAATTTGAAGAACTTTTAATCTTCTTATACTTAACTGCCAACCTTCTATCAACCTACATTTTCATCTTCTTTGTGAAATTTTATCTTATTCTATTTAGTAATTGTAGTCTTTTCACTTTTCAATTTCATCTGCTCAAAGTATACCAGAAATGTATAGAGAAAGAGAGCAAAATTTGAGGGTTTTTACTCTCTCAGAGCTTAATGAGACTACAAGAAATTTCAAAAGATTATTAAAGATTAGGAAAGGTGGTTTTGGGAGTGTATATAAAGGTTTACTTCAGCCTCCTAATGCGAAGGGTGATCCTATTGTGGTTTGTGTTAAGAAACTCAAAACACTTGGATTGAAGGTATAAACTTTTCCTTTGATCTGTGGTGTATGTATCATTTCATATTTGATATAACTTTCTTCTGCGGAAATTACACTGTTCATACATGGTTAAAATGATAACTTATTTATATATAGTAGATGTTAAAATCTTTTGTTATTAAGTTTCTTGTTTTTTTGTAAGATCATCCTGGTTAGTGTTGCAATTTAGAGATTTGACTGATAGAGGTAAAATTTGATTGGAATCAAAAGTGCTTGGGATAAATCATATTTGTGCCTGCGTAAAACAAAATATGCAGTGGCACATGAGATCTACATTTGGGCCAGGATCTATTGGTAAAACTATTTTTTCCTGCATTTTAACTCAAAACTTTCACTGCCATTTTTAAAATTCTTCAAATTGTTGAAGTCCTTCTTGAATAATTTATCTTATAATATAATAATATTATTCTAAAAACTGGAAGATCCAAACTAAATTATTAAGAAATCAAAATGAACTTATAAAGTGGAGTGACAATAATACTCTAAAAAAACAAATAAATAGACAATTCATTTATATCTTTTTTTAAAAAACTAAATTATTCTTTAATAGTATTAATGTACAAAATATAAAAAGAACGTTCTAGATAAATATTGATCAATCCAATACATCTATCTTCTTTCTATATAAATGAAAATCTAACAAGTATTAATGTACAAAATATAAAAAGAACGTTCCAGATAAATATTGATCAATCCAATACATCTATCTTCTTTCATACCACGTGTATGAAAGCCTTCCAAAGCTCATCCATCCCGTCTGAGATCAACAAAACATTCATCTGCCTCATTCCAAAAATAAATAACCCCGAGCAAATTACTCATTATAGGCCCATTAGTTTATGCAATACAATTTATAAAACCATCATCAAAATTATCGTCAATCGAATTAGACCCTACCTAGATGAAATCATTAGCCCGCAACAATGTAGCTTCATCCCTGCATAGAGCTGTAGATAACGCTATCATTGTCCAAGAAGCTATCCACTCTTTCCAGAAGGCTAAAGGGAAGTTTGGGAAAATGCTTCTCAAAATCCATCTCGAAAAAGCTTTCGATAGACTAGAGTGGTCCTTTATTAAGCAATCACTCAATATTCTCAACTTTCCTAGCAATATCACAGCGCTAATTGTTTCTTGCATTTCAACATCTTCCATTTCTATCTTAGTAAACGGTACCCCCACCAACTACTTTATCCCTACAAGAGGTATTAGACAGGGCGATCTGCTATCCCCCTACATCTTTATCATTTGCATGGAATCCTTGTCTAGACTCATAAACTATGCAATAAAGGAGAGCCTCTGGCAACCCGTTAGAATTGGCAGAATAGGTAAGCCTGTATCCCACCTCCTATTCGCTGATGATATTATTCTCCTCTCGAAAGCTGACTCCACTAATGCCTCTTCGATAATTCATATTTTTAACACCCTTTCTGAACAATCTGGGCAAACAATTAATTTTAATAAATCCATAGTTATATTCTCAGCAAAATGTAGGTGCTGAAGACAGAGCTACTCTCTCTACCATGTTGAATATCCGACAATCAAATAGAATTGGTAAGTATCTAGGGCTCCCTATCAAAAATAACCATCCCAAGAGCCAAGACTACCGATTTACTATTGACCATATGAATAATAGGCTTAGTGGCTGGAAAACTCGATTTCTATCCTTGGCAGGGAGAACCACCCTTATTAAATCCGTGTTAGCTTCTATTCCCAACTACGCTATGCAATGCAACCTTATTCCTCAAAACGTCATTAACCATATAGACCGAATCCAAAGAAATTTCTTGTGGGGTTCGACATCGGAAAAAATGAAGCTTCATTTAGCTAGTTGGGACATAGTCACTACCCCATAAATCTAGGAGGCCTAGGCCTCCGGAAAACAAGTGGGAAAAACTTCGCTCTCCTAGCAAGCGTCCATTAGAGATATTTAAATAATCAAAATAGGCCTTGGGCAAAAGTTCTTTCCGGAAAATACTCCAACGGGCGTACCTCCGCCTCCCATTAGTAATGTTACTCTTATGTTTCCTACATATGGAAAAGTCTCCACAAATCTTACCCTTTATTTAAAAATGGCATTTCCTGGAATGTTGGCAATGGTACCAAAATCAACCTTTGGAATGATAAATGGATAGAAGGAACCAATACACTTCGAGAATCAATCCAAGGCCCTCTGAATAAATCAGACCTAGATTTACTTGTTTCGCACCTTCTAGAAAATAACGAGTGGAGCTTGTCAAAGATCTCCTTTGAATTACCTTATCATATAAAAAAGCTATTTATGGTACCTATCTCCAATAGACTATACCAAAAAAGGATACCTTCCATTGGAACCAAAATAAAAATGGTGAATTTTCTACTGGTAGTGCCTATAACCTCTACCTAAATACCACGAACAACCTTACAGATAATCTCCCTTACTCCCACCATTGGATTTGGAAACTTCACACCCTTAATAAAATTAAACATTTCTTGTGGTTTCTCCTCCTCAGCAAGCTTCCTACTTCCCCCAACCTTTTTAATAGGAAAATTACCACAAATAAAAGTTGTAGTTGCCAAGACCAAGAGGAAACAACTAAACACATGATTTGCCCGATTGCCAGAAAAATATGGAACCATTACGGAATAGCTCTTAACAATCATGATCCTTACAACACCATAAATCAGCTTTGTTGCTCCAAATCTAACGCTCCAATCTATAACAATCTTAGAGTGCCTATAGCCATTCTAACTCCAATTATTCTTTGGAATATTTGGAAAGCCAGAAATAATAGAATTTTTAATAATAATCCTCCCAATATCTCCAGTATTACTCAATCTATATCTTTCCATGCTCTTGAGTATTACCACACTTCTTATTATCCGGCTCAAAACCCCCCTAGGCACATGATGCCTGTTTCTTGGCACAAACCTCCCGAAGGACATCTCAAATTAAATATAGATGGATCCTTTGAACCTAATTCCTTTAATGGTGGCACTGAAGGAGTAATCAGAAACCACTTAGGAGAATGGATACTAGGATTTGCGTATAAAATAAAAGCGGATAGCGCCTATCATGTGGAACTGCTGGCTTTACTACATGGCCTGAATCTTGCCGAAACAAGACATATTAAGCTCTCAACGGTAGAAACCGATTCGCAGGTCACTACTCCAGCGGATGAAGGATCCAGCGCTGGAATATACCCCGAGGGAGGCTAATGGACTAGCTGATATTTTAGCAGAACACGGAAGGAAATCCGAGGATCCAGCTATGTTAAGAAACAAATTAAATGTTTTTGTAGCATCTCCTTCATTTACTATTAAAACTCTTGAAAGAGATGCTGATGGAATTGCTTCATACAGATCAGTTCCCTTTTGTAGGAATGATCCTTAATTATCATAGATAAATTCCTCCGTTTTAAGTGGAAAAAAAATCTAACAAGACTTATCCAAAAAGAAATGTAAGAAAAAATATTTCATTTTCATTCAACAATTATTGTGTTCTTAATATCAAATGGACATTACTCTTTAAGTTCAAAACAATTCAAGCATTAAAGCAAATGAAGAGATAAAATAGTGTTATTATATCATTTATGTAATTTAATGAATAGTAAATAGAAAATTAGAGATTTACGCGATCTGAGGTCAAGAATGAAAGCTACATATTGTTGGAGGCAAAAAAGGAGGAATCAAGTTACCATGTGAAATGGTTGGAAAAAACATGCTTGAAGAGGATCAATGATCATGAAGTCAAGGAACTTGAAGCACTCTTTCGATTTTCAGTAATTTTATCTTTCCCTAATTCTTTCTTCTCTTAAATGTCAATTTTCCTTTTATGTTGTAATTTTAAATAACAAATATGCTTAAATCTGAATAGCCAACAATCGTTCCATATCCCAAATGTCTCGGTTTATTGAGGAATTTCTCGATTGATAAATTGTGTTCATACTTGTCTTTTCCCTCCCTATTTTAGCTATCCTAAATAGGAGTAATTTTGATTTTAGTAATTGTCATTTGTATCGATCAAATTAAACAAATTTCAAATCATCCAAATTTGTAGTTTGCTTTCCTTCATTGCATTTCTTTACGGAATAATATGTGACATACACGCAAAGCGCTTAACAAGAGATTATAAAGGACAATTCATATATATAATGTTGACACATTCATACTATTAAAGGTTATATTATCTTAGTTAGCTTCTTCTAATATTTCTTCTTTTATGGTAAATGCACCGTCATACTGTTTTAATGTATAAAATATAGATAATAAACTTAATATTGTCAGCATTTCCTATTTTGTAATTCAACTTTTTAAATATGTAGAAGCTTTATTGTTTTAGCTAAATTTATTTATTTAAGTTTTGAAAAAGAGTTGCCACTTAATTTTTAAGAAAAATCAAGAAAACTTTTATTTCAAAAGATTCAAAGAGAAAAAATCATTTGAAATACTAAAGGGGGGTTCGGGGTTCAAATGTACACTTCAAGAAGGGGTTAGACATTTGAAGTGCCCGCTAACTCGTGGTTATCCGACAATTAAAAATATTTGGCTAACTTAAAGAAAGGCATGCTTAATTACTTAAAGAAATAATCTACTTTTACACTTAAATAAATTTTTAGGGAAAATAACATTTTGTTTCAAATATGACTAAGTAGGAAAAACTTCTAAATATTTAGAAATCAATTGAAAAAGACAAATATTTATTTTATTTATTTATTGAAAATATAGTGTTATAAAAAACTAATTCAAAATAGCTATCTTTTGAGAATTTTGAATTAAGTTTAACCTTAAGATTAATAAACAAATAAACAAGTAATATTTAAATACAACAATATCCCTTATATAAGAAGCCACACTTAGGCAATTTCACCTGGCTGTTTCATCGTCATGCCTGCTTGAGTGGTTGTCATGCAAGAGCTACACTTAGACAATTTCACCTGCCTGTTTCATTTATTTGGACCCTCCAAACACTTCCACCTCTTCACTGTCTTACTCTTCTGTGTCTTCTTTTGCCGCTTTCCTCTGTTTTCCCATTTGAATTTTCCCCGCAGCTTCACCGCCTCGCTGCTTTGCCTCTTCCGTTGACAGTTTGTTCTGTTTTCCTAGTTGGATCTCCCGTAGCTTCTAAAAAAGTTGGCCTCTTTGTAGCTTCGCTTGCAAATTGGTTCGTTTTCACTGAGTGCTTAGATTTGCCGCTGCAAACTGGTTAGTTCCCAATGAAATTGTTGTATCCATTAGCTTCCCACAACTGTAGATATCTAGATTTCCTTTTGGTTCAACTTAAAAAGGCTATGCAGTCGTCAATTAAAAAATATATGTATTTATATATATGTGATTATGATATTTCAAACTTAAATATGTTTGAACATGAATTATAGCTGGATTGAATATTCCCTTAATATTGGCGAAAGTTGAAGATTTGTAAGTTAAATATACACTCCTTGCTCAATTTAAATGGAATGACAGGGAACGTCCTCTGTGTTGATCACACTCATTCCCTTTAGGATGAAGAACCTCTTCTACTGTAACGAATAAGAAATTGTGCAATTGATACAGCTTAGCTAAACAAATACAACAGTTCAACTTACTCACCTCCCGCTTTTTTCCAGCTTATCCCATGACCAAAATCGGCTACTTTGTTTATTCAAATTTGATTCTTCAGATTTTCCTACGTTTTAGAAAACATATCCTCCTTTCAATTTTTACATTGTTAAAGTTTCAATGGTGTGCTTATCTTTCAGGAAAGTGCAACTATTTCAAAATTTAATTCTACTTCTTTGTAAAGTGTACCTATATTTGTTTTTATGAAAACATATTCCCACTACTTCGTTTGCCATTACTACTGTCAGCTCTAACCAAAATTGGTGCTTCGAATACTCTTTTCCCCCTCTTTCTATATGTATTGCACAGAAGACATGCAACAAATGCTTTTTATGACAGAAAATAAAATATACTTATTAGAGTTACTTAATTCATTCTGTACCCATATTGTAATTTATTTATTCTTGTGTACCACTTATGTAATACTTATGTAATATTTGTCAATATATAATATTTTCTACCTCCACATTGGGGGTTAGGTTTTCCACTCTAACATGGTATCAGCCTAATCTATCCAAATTCCCTTCCTGGTGCCGCCGCCTCCTCTCTTCTTCTTCTTCTTCCTTCGCTTCCCCTCTCTCCTGTCCCACTCGATCATGGCTGCCTCCTCCACCAGCGACGCCACCCTTCCCATTGCCACTGTTTTGCACATGCTCACGATTAAGCTCTCCTCCACCAATTATCTCTATTGGAAAAATCAGATGCTGCCCCTACTTTCTTATCAACGCTTATTGGATCATGTTGATGGCTCCTCCATAGCTCCTCCATCGTTCCTTCTTACGGATGGCAAAGAGGTTCTGAATCCTCTTTATGCTGCCTGGCTTGCCTCTGATCAACGGGCTGTCATCATCCTTAATTCTTCACTTACGGAAGAGGCGGTCTCTGAAATTTTGGGTCTAACAACAGCCCGCCAAATCTGGGTTGCGTTCGAATCTGCCTGTAGCAATTCTTCCGTTGAACGCGTTCATAATCTGCGCGATCAACTTCGTCAATTGGTCAAAGGTTCCTTATCTGTTGCTGAATTTGGTCGCAAATTTAAATCCATTTGTGATCAGTTGGCTGCCATTGGTCAGCCTGTTGATGATATCGATAAACTTCATTGGTTTTTATGCGGCTTAGGAGCCTCCTTTGAGACTTTCTCAACTGCAATTCGTGCCACCAAACCGGCGCCTACCTTTCGCGACTTACTCTCACAGGCTGAGAGTCATGAACTTTTCCTCAAGTCCCTTCATGGTGCATCATCCTCACCGCCTGCTGCCTTCACTGCCCAGTCGCATCGGCAGTCCCCTCCCGTCAGTGGCCGTGGTCGCTCTAACAGAGGCGGTGGTTCGAGTGGTCGCGGTCGTGGCCGCAGGCCACCTCACTGCCAATTATGTCGTACCGATGGACACTATGCCAGTGCTTGTCCTACTCTTGCTACCTTTGCCACTCAAGCTGCCTCTCGTGTCGCAAACTTGGCTCAAGCGTTTAATGCCCAATGTCATGTCTCTACTTCTGCCCCTGATTGGTATGTTGATTCCGGGGCCACTGATCACATGACTTCATCTTCACCAAGTGTTCCTCATGCTTCTCCATACTCCGGCAATGCTAATGTGACATTTGGAAATGGTACTGCTCTTCCTATCACTCATACGGGTTCATCTACTGTTTCTAATAATCTGCACTTGCGTGATGTTCTGGTTGTTCCACATCTTGCCAAGAATCTTTTGTCCATTAGTAAACTAACACATGATAATCCGGTGGATGTTTTGTTCTCTCAATCATTTTTTCAGATTCAGGACAGAAAAACGAAACAGGTTCTAACTCGAGGCAAATGTGAGAATGGGCTATATGTTTTGCATAATGAGCATCAAGCTTTGGCGGTGTCACGACCCAAGCCTAGGGCCTAGGTGTGACCGGCGAATGGGGAACCCGAAGGAACCCCAAACAAGCCTCATAGTGTATCATTACACATTCTTGGTCGCGGAAGCAATTAAATGACCATAAACGATAAGCATAATACAGGGGAAATCGGGACTAAGGGAGCAAGAAGAAAAAAAAGAAATGATACATAAATACCATAGATGAGTCAAGCTCAAGCATAAAACACAACTTGTCCAACACCACCTCTAAACATGAGTACTTAGCGGGGGCCAAGACAAACTACCGGGCTCACCCTCATAGTCAAAACATAACTAGAAAGGAAAAGTTTTATACATAGCAAAAGATCATGAGCAACGTCCCCGAAATGGAGGACTCACCAATAACCACTATAGAAAATCGTACTAGCCACGCGGAGGAGGATGGTCAAGCGGTGCTCCGGTCCCTACATGGTGACATCATGTAGGCATAGAGTATGCGTTAGTACATTTGAATGTACTAAGTATATGGGATGCAATGCAAGGCTACATTAGATGGACATCATAGGAAAAATGCGTAATCATACCCAATAGATAGCATATTAATAAAATAGTATGTATAATGATGCTTACATAAAAACCATATTTAGTGGGACGTAGTACATGTGTGGCGAGTGACCATCAATATAGTATTTCCAAGGCCTACCACCCCCTTGGAGAGGCGAAAGAGGTACAAACCCCTCAATATGGTTACACGGGCCTACCACCCCCCGTGCTAGGGACCAAGGTACAAACCCCTCGATATGGTTACACGGGCCTACCACCCCCCGTGCTAGGGACCAAGGTACCAACCCCTCGATATGGTTATACGGGCCTACTACCCCCCGTACTAGGCAACCAAGGTACAAACCCCTCGATATGGTTATACGGGCCTACTACCCCCGTACTAGGCATGGTCGACTCACAACACTTATTTAGAGAAAATCATATACATGTGTCCATTTCATCATCATTTCAGTAATTACATAACCATCCGTCTCATAGGACGTACCTTGGACCTTCCCTTTCCTAAGAATTCTATAAATGGGCATTTTATCAAACACATGGTGGGCAATTGTTCATGTAAATGAAATCATGTATTTCAAGAATACTAAGTCCAACCAATTCCAAAATCCATATAAATCAGCCCACCAACAACATACATATATATATCAACCTTCATAATTTGATCATGGAAGCATGTAAACCATAAACATCACATAAAAATTCCATTTCATGATAATATGCAAAAAGGACCATAATAGGGTGTGTAGTAGTAATTCCGTAATTCAAGAGTTCATAATTGATCATGAGGACCCATAAACTTGAAGTAGAAATAGAGGATAAATGGTTGGACTTGTGGAAAGGAAGGTTTCCACAATCAAACCCACATACCTCAACTTTGGAGAATCCTTGATGAAGATTGGAATGGAGAATCGAAGCTTGAGATTGAGTCTTGAATCCGGAATTAGAGCTTGAGATGTTTGAATTTGGTTGAAGATCTTGGTGGAATTTTTGGAGAGGGCTTAGAGAGTGTTTTTGGAGTTTAGAAAATGACTAAGTATGGGACATATCCCCTTTTTATAAAAAAAGTCTCCAACCCGCCTAGAAAAAAAAGGCTCACTGGAATTGGAAATTCTGCACAGACAGGTTTTACGAAAATGGTCATAACTCCCTCATCCTAACGCGGAATAAGGTGAAACCAAGTGCGTTGGAAAGCTAACTCAAAGAGCTTTAATTTGATAGGTTGCAGCCCTTCCAGTTCCTTGTGTGCTAAGAGATATGCCCCTTTAAAGTTGACCCTCCAAATCGCAATTTTTGCGATTTTCGAATTTTGATACGGTTGCTCTAAAATTCGGGTTAGACCCATTTCCCACTCAATTTGACCCCACGAATAAGAATATGAAGTCGAATTTCCGAAATCATACACGGATTTTGAGATATAAGGAAATTACAATTATAGGTGTTTCCGAAGCACATTTTCGGGCATTTTTTTTTTTTTTGGGTCGTTTCAATATCTCCCCCTTGGGAACATTCGTCCCCGAATGTTAAAGAAACGTACATGAGAGACACAAACATGGCATTCGGATCACCCACACACTTCCTCAACATAGACACATGAAATACCGGATGAACCAAATCCATCTCGCTAGGCAATTCCAACTCATAAGCTACCTTGCCAATTCTCCTCATCACCTTATAAGGACCCACGTATCTTGGGCTCAACTTGCCCTTCTTACCAAAACGAACCACACCCTTCATGGGTGTCACTTTCAAATAAACCCAATCACCAACTCGGAATTCAAGAGCCCTTCTCCTCACATCGGCATAGGACTTTTGGCGACTTTGGGC
This sequence comes from Solanum appendiculatum, assembly GCA_018342035.1. Classification (NCBI taxonomy): domain Eukaryota; kingdom Viridiplantae; phylum Streptophyta; class Magnoliopsida; order Solanales; family Solanaceae; genus Solanum; species Solanum appendiculatum. The sequence continues at coordinate 4,366 of JAGDQO010002285.1, read as the reverse complement.
CATCTTCAACCTTTCTCTAATCATCCTAACCTGCTCAAGAGCCTCCATAACTAGGTCTGGTCCTAACAAGGCCACCTCACCAACCTCAAACCACCCAACCGGTGATCTACAACGCCTCCCATAGAGAGCCTCAAAAGGAGCCATACCGATGCTAGAATGATAGCTATTGTTATAGGCAAACTCAATCAATGGAAGATGATCATCCCAACTACCCTTAAGCCCCAATACACAAGCCCTAAGCATATCCTCAAGTGTTTGGATAGTCCTTTCGGCTTGTCCATCCGTTTGCGGGTGAAAGGCCGTAGAAAGCTTGACTCTCGTACCTAGACCCCTTTGGAAAGACTTCCAAAAGTGTGAAGTAAATTGAGTACCACGGTCCGATATGATGGATAGAGGAATCCCATGCAACCTTACCAAGTCATGAATATATAACCTTGCATAATCTTCCGCCCCATATGTTGTCTTTACCGGTAGAAAATGAGCCGATTTTGTCATCCTATCAACCACCATCCAAATAGAATCAAAACCTTTTCTAGTCTTGGGTAAACCAACTACAAAATCCATATTAATTTCTTCCCACTTCCAAGTAGGAATCTCTATGTCTTGGGTTAGACCACCCGGCCTTTGATGTTCGGCCTTGACTTGTTGACAACTATGACAACCGGAGACGAATTTGGCAATGTCCTTCTTCATGCCTCCCCACCAATACACATCCCTCAAATCTCTATACATTTTGGTGGAACCGGGGTGGATGGAGTAGGAAGAATTATGAGCCTCCTCAAGAATTTTCTCCCTCAAACCATCAACACAAGGCACACACAACCTACCTTGGTACCTAAGGGCACCATCTCCCCCTTGGGAGAAAACTTCCACCTTGCCCTCTTTCACCAAGGCCTTCAATTCAAACAAGGAAGAATCAAGATCTTGTTTTGCTATCACCTCATCAACCAAGGAAGACCTAGCACCATCAACAACGACCACACCACCATTACCAACCTCTTCCAACCTAACCCCCAACCTAGCCAACCGATGTACCTCCCTAGCCATTTCCCTATCACCAATATCAACATGAGCTAGGCTACCCATAGACACCCTACTCAAAGCATCCGCCACCACATTAGCTTTACCGGGATGATAATGCACACTCATATCATAATCTTTAAGAAATTCTAGCCACCTTCTTTGTCTCAAGTTGAGATCTTTTTGGGTGAAGACATATTGGAGGCTCTTATGATCGGTGAACACATCGACATGTACCCCATACAAATAATGACGCCAAATCTTTAAAGCAAACACCACCGCGGCTAATTCAAGATCATGCGTAGGATAGTTCTTTTCATACACTTTGAGTTGTCTAGAAGCATAGGCTATCACCTTACCATTTTGCATTAGGACACAACCCAAGCCAACTCTAGAAGCATCACAATACACAACAAATCCCTCAAGCCCATCCGGTAGTGACAATATAGGAGCGGACACAAGTTTATCTTTCAAGGTTTGAAAACTCCTTTCGCACTCGTCGGTCCACTCAAACTTAGCCTTCTTTTGTGTCAACTTAGTCATGGGAGAAGCAATAGAAGAAAACCCATTCACAAATCTCCGGTAGTAACCCGCTAAGCCCAAGAAGCTCCTAATATCCGACGGGGTCAATGGCCTAGGCCAATTTCTAATCACATCGGTCTTCTTAGGGTCTACCTTAATACCATCCCCCGACACCACATGACCTAGGAAGGTAACCTCCCTCAACCAAAATTCACACTTTTCATACTTGGCATACAACTTCTCCTCTCTTAATCTTTGCAACACAACCCTCAAGTGACCCATATGTTCTTCCTCACTATGCGAATAGATTAAAATATCATCAATGAAAACCACAACAAAGGAATCAAGGTAGGGTTTAAAGACCCTATTCATTAGGTCCATGAAGGTAGCCGGTGCATTGGTCAACCCAATGGACATGACCACAAATTCATAATGTCCATACCTAGTCCAGAAGGCTGTCTTGGGAATGTCACCCTCCCTCACCTTCACTTTGATGATTACCCACCACGGACGAAGAATCAATCTTAGAAAGTGCTAGCCCCTTGCAATTTGGTCAAACAGTCCATCAATCTAGGAAGAGGATATTTATTTCTTGACGTGACCCTATTGAGTTGCCGCGTAATCAATACACATCCTAAAGGGACCATCTTCTTCTTCACAAACAACACCGTGCACCCCATGGTGATTGGCTAGGTCTAATAAAACCCTTCTCTAACAAGTCCCTCAATTGTTCTTTCAACTCCTTTAACTCCGTCGGGGCCATACGGTAAGGGGGAATAGAAATGGGTTGAGTATCGGGGAGGAGGTCTATGCCAAAATCTATTTCCCTTTTGGGAGGAACACCGGGAAGGTCATTAGAAAGACATCAAGGAATTCATTTACGACCGGAACCGACTCTATAAGAAGGGTTTTGGACTCCACATCCCTAACCCTCACAAGGTGATAGAGACACCCCTTAGAGATCAACTTACGGGCTTTAATGCAAGAGATGAATCTACCCTTGACTACCACATTTTGGCTTCCCACTCAAGAATGGGTTCACTTGGGAATTGGAACTTGACCTTCGGGTTCTACAATTCAATAGAAGCATTAGTATGCATGCACCAATCCATCCCAAGAACAACATTCGAAAATCGACCATGTTCAATTTCAACAAAGATCACCAAGGCAATATTTTATTGCAAGATGCAAATAGGACGAATTTCTATAGACCTTCCTAGCAACAATATATGCCACCAATAGGAGTAGACACCGTTTATATGACTCACGCAACGCGAGTCGGCTCGTCTTCCTCTTGTATTAGACATGAATCTTGCATAACAAGAAGAACAACGTTAGGAAGAACTTAATTCATAACTCATACAGCACGACTTAGAACATAGAGAAGGAAACATTCCTAAAACGTCTCATAGCTCCTACTCATAGTTGTGGTGCAAACACAACCAATGAATCGGACTTCTAATCACGCGCGGTTGGTGGACTCCAGATCATTCAACCAGGGCTCTGATTACCAAGTTGTCACGAACCCAAGACCTAGGGCCTTAGTGTGACGGCGACATACGGGGAACCCAAGGAACCCCAAAACAGCGCTCATAGTTGTATCATTACACATTCTTGTGGTCGCGGAACATTAAATGGACCCAATAAACGATAAGCATAATCAAGGAAATCGGGACTAGGGAGCAAGAAGAAAAAAAAGAATATACATTAAATACCATAGATGAGTTCAAGCTTCAAGCATAAAACACAAAAGCTTGTCCAACACCACCTCGTAAACAGTGAGTACTTAGCGGGGGCCAAGACAAACTTACCGGCTCACCCTCATACGTCAAAACAGAACTAGAAAGAAAAGTTTTTAAACATAGCAAAAGATTCATGTAGCAACGTCCGAATGGAGGACTCACCAAGATAACCACTATAGAAAATCGTACTAGCCACGCGGAGGAGGATGGTCAAGCGGTGCTCCGGTCCCTACATGGTGACATCATGTAGACATAGAGTATGCGTTAGTTCATTTGAATGTACTAAGTATATGGGATGCAATGCAAGGCTACATTAGATGGACATCAAAGGAAAAATGCGTAATCATACCCAATAGATAGCATATTAATAAAATAGTATGTATAATGATGCTTACATAAAAACCATATTTAGTGGGACGTAGTACATGTGTGGCGAGTGACCATCAATATAGTATTTCCAAGGCCTACCACCCCCTTGGAGAGGCGAAAGAGGTACAAACCCCTCCATATGTACACGGGCCTACCACCCCCCTGCTAGGACCAAGTACAAACCCCTCGATTATGTTACACGGGCCTACCACCCCCCGTGCTAGGGACCAAGGTACAAGCCCCTCGATATGGTTACACGGGCCTACCACCCCCGTGCTAGGGACCAAGGTACAAACCCCTCGATATGGTTACACGGGCCTACTACCCCCCGTACTAGGCATGGTCGACTCACAACACTTATTTAGAGAAAATCATATACATGTGCCCATTTCATCATCATTTCAGTAATTACATAACCATCCGTCTCATAGGACGTACCTTGGACCTTCCCTTTCCTAAGAATTCTATAAATGGACATTTTATCAAACACATGGTGGGCAATTGTTCATGTAAATGAAATCATGTATTTCAAGAATACTAATTACAACCAATTCCAAAATCCATATAAATCAGCCCACCAACAACATACATATATATATCAACCTTCATAATTTGATCATGGAAGCATGTAAACCATAAACATCACATAATAATTTCATTTCATGATAATATGCAAAATGGACCATAATAGGGTGTGTAGTAGTAATTCCATA